>JARVJO010030965.1:0-10609 GCA_031762555.1 Cynodonichthys magdalenae | reverse complement strand
TGTCTGTGATCTGCTTTTTTCCTACAAAATTAAACAACTGAATGAACATCCTCCGAGGCCGGTGATTCCATCATTTTTGCCAGGGGTTGTATTACCTTATAGACAGGCAGTGTGCATAATTTGAAGACGGGGACCTTAAAACCAACTGTTCCTGAAATATAGTACTCTTTACAAATTATGAAGTCAAACATAAAAATCCTGAACTGTATTAAACTGTGTAGTTTGAAACAATAGTTCCAATTATATTGTATTATATTTATATTGATAAGTAAATTTAAAATGCAGGTACACACTCAATGAAACACTCCACTGGATATGATAAGAACAAAAATAACAAGTAGAAGACATTAGGCTGGCTGTAGTCTGAAGGTAAACAAATATGGCAGAATTGGATGAGCGTAGAACCTCGCAGAACAGGTTTAGGTGGAAATATAAAAGTAAATCTGCTGGTAAACGTAATAGAAAGGCTAAATAATAAGACTGTAGTTAAGAGTAATTGTTAAGGATCAAGTAATACGACAGAGCGCCACACAGACGGAGCTCGTGTAATTTTTTTTTTGTTTGTTTTTTGGGGTTTTTTTTCAAAACATCTTTCAGACTGGTAAGTTAGGTTGAAAAGATGAACTTGTCTTTTTGTTTGTTTTTCCTCAACAAATCGAAATATAAATACAGAACAATTAGTGCTGGGTAAAGATTCAAAATTTTCATTGCGATTGATCGCAAGATGGTTTTTAGATTAATCGCATGATTGTGCACAGAATAAAAAAATATGACTTGAAGATGTTTAGAGAATCTTTCAGGTATTGTATTTAAAACCGGTTTAATGCATTATCAAACACGTTCAACAGATAAAGGCTGGTTTATAACTTAAGTCACACATCTTGCTCACACTGCTCAGCAACAAAAAATTGTGTAACTTTCGTCTGTCATCCCCAATGACAGCTGTTGTGGCACTGCCCCCAGTCAGAACTCTGTTCTGCGGACCCTGAGGCCTTGATTGGTCAGAACTTTGTGGGTGTTTGTTCATGCATTGCAGAGCTGTGGATGGGCACCCCAAGCATTTTTCATGTCATTTTGCTGAAAATGATACGTTCCCAGAAGCCAGTTGTTAAATTAGCACAGGTTTGATGTACGACTGATCACGCTTCTTTCCATCTTCGCTGTTAACATGAAAAAGATTTAGTTTTTCCTCCTCCGACCATCCAACACACCGATTTATCGAGGGAAAACGGCTATCCTGATATCACTGTTGTTTATATGCTTAGTTATGATAATAGTTTATCCCTCGCAGCATCTTAAGTCCGACTGTACTTCGTCAGAAAAAGATGTCTGAAATGATGCAATCACTCATCTTTCTCACATCGTATTGAAGTATAAACCAAGCTTAAGGCAAGGCAAGTCTGTCTTGCCTTTGTTCGTCTATTATTCTCCCACACGCTGATAAGCCTCGACTGAAGAAGGCTCCCTTCACTGTAAACCATGGAGGAACAAACTGAGAGCATGTGTTTTGAATTTAAGTGATATTTCAGGCTCAAACTACTCCGGACGTTTGAGCACTGCAGGGCTTAAAGGTAACTTCTATCCACCGTGCTGTGGGAAAGAGCTTTAAAATTTAAATGCCAATTTAAAAGTCTGGTGCCTTCATGCTTCTGCTTTTGCTGCTCGTTTTCTGGGTTCATGTGAGCCCTGCGTGACAGCAGCCTTACAGAATAAAGACTCATTGGTTGAGATGTGCGATAATGGCCAACTAAAGCCAATAGTGATCAAGATCCCGCCCCCCTGTGACCACTAGGTTTGTGTTCATAGCCAGTGAGCAACCAAGTTAAAATAAAAAAAAACTTGCAGTGTTAAGAATTGGCTGCAATAATAACTCGTTAACATGCCCAGCACTTGTAACTATACATAACACGTTGTCAGACCTCTTGATCTCAAACTTTCATGGACGTCATATTATCGCTGACATATTCAACTTATTTGGCTGTTTTTGTAGGTAAATAAACGTGATAGTTTGCTGCTATTTACAACACATTGACATTGATGTTTTTGACCATCGGTACCTTTTCAAACAAGTCAAACCTTTAAAACATTCATAGCTCAAGTGAATGTTTTATGTGATTTCAAATAATAGTTTTATAAATGATCTCTTATCACATATAATCAGTGTGTTCCAAATAGTTTCTGATTTGATGGGTTTAACATATTTGCCACAGAATGAACCATGAGTTTTGATATTGCGGGTTTGCATGTCAGTGAAAGGGGCGCAGCGTGTTGTGCAGTCCGTTTCTTTGTCCGTGGCATGTGTCAGCTTTCTCTGCCAGTCCACCTTTTGACTCCTCTGGGCTCTCGTGTTTACTCAGAGCTGGGTGGATACCGCTCTGTGAACAATATCCCCGTGCTAGTTATGGCTGTGTTAAATTCTTTGCTTCCTTCTCATATACCCATTGGGAACGGAACAATACTACTTTCCATAAGAACCAGACGATGTGCACAGATTAGGAACTGGCACAGATCAGTTTTCCTCTGACGTTTCCCACTACAAATTACCGCTGGCAAAGCAATCGTTCATTGAAAACGAAGAAAATATAAACCATGTGTGGTTACACACTAAATTCATTCTTATTCCTATAAATAAATTTGCCTTTTGGTTGTAATTATACTGATGTGACTTTGATCACATTCTGCAGATCATGCCTCTGAGGTGCAGGTGACCATGATGCTCACTGAAAGTTGCAAACTGAGAGGTCTTCATCACAGGTAAGTGAAAACAAAATAAAAAGATTATTACTCCATTTTTACTAAGTTAAAAGAAAAAAATTTTCTGCATGTCATTTTACTGAAAATGGTTCGCTCCCAGAAGTCAGTTGTCAGTGCAAACGTACAACATGATACAAGATGTCCACGTCTTCTTTCCATCTCTGCGGTTTTCCTCCTCTGACTCCTCGCCCAACGTAACACTGATACATCGAGTGGAAAAACCATTCTGCTATCACTGTTTATACACTACTCACAAAAAGTTAGGGATATTTGGCTTTCAGGTGAAATTTCTTGAAAATGTAAAAAGTTCACGCTACAATGACATACCATGAAAGTAGGACATTTAAGTAGAAGTATGCGCTGGTGATTTCCTCATCTCAAACAATTTATTTAAACTAAAGTTAACAATGGTGGGTACACAACAACAAAAATATTTCAAATAACTCATCGTGCCCTTGAGCATCAATTACAACTTGACAACGTCTCCTGCTGTTCACAAGTCGACTTATTGTCTGCTGAGGCATGGTATCCCACTCTTCTTGAAGGGCAGCCCTCAGGTCATTCAGGTTCTGGGGTGCAGAGTTTCGAGCCTCTACAAGGCGACTCAGCTGATCCCACAGGTTTTCAATGGGATTTAGGTCTGGAGAAAGTGCAGGTCGTTCCATTTGAGGCAGTCTCCAACAGCTGTTCCCTGATGATGTGACCTCGATGAGCTGGAGCATTGTCGTCCATGAAGATGAAATCAGGCCTGTGTTGTTCATGTAGGGGCACAATCACTGGATTAATGATGTTATTCAGGTAGTATAGTTTGTCACTGTACCATTCACAAAGTGTAGGGCAGTTCTGTACCGACTGGACCTACCTGCCCACACTGTAGAACCTCCACCACCAAAAGCTCAACTGGTGACAACAGTGGCTGATGCATAGAGCTCTCCTTGACTTCTCCAACATCGTTGGCGGCCATCATTTCTGCTCAACGTGAATCGACTTTCATCAGAGAACAGCACTAGTCCTTCATCCAGCATAAATGCTCCCTGGTCCATGCAAGACGACGACGCCTAACCCTGGTGGTGTAGTCGGGTACCCTTGCAGGTGGTCTAGCACGCAGACCACACTGATGTAAACAGTTTCTAACGGTCTGACGTGACACTCGGTGCCTCTCACCTCCCTTAAACGTGCCTGGAGTTGAGTGGCATTCATAATCCAGTTTCTCATTACATTGTTCACAATGTAGCGTCATCAGCATGGGATGGGGCCAAAGGACGTCCACTTCTACTCCTTTCTGTGACTCTTCCAGTGTCTCTGTTGCAACCTGCTGATGACACTCTGTGACTCTCTAAGCTCAGTGGCCACTTCAGTCTGAGAACGTCCTGTTTGAAGCATCACAATGGCAAGGATCTGTTGATCCATTGTTAGGTGTCGTCTTGGTCTCATGATGTCAAAATGTGAACAGCATGATGAGGACGACTGTTTAAACACCAGCTCTAATTGAACCAGGACATTTATTGGTTGATTTGAGGATCAAACACATGTTGTGATTTTTGTCATTAAGCTCCTCGTTAGAGATCAGCAACTTGTGCAGAAAGTACTGAAACATTTAACAGTTGGACATGTGCATTCAAAAGCTTAGAGGTCATCACATTAAGTTCACCTGTAAAGGTTTGAATGCATTTTAGGCTTGTACTGAAATTTCACCCAAAAGCCGAGTATCCCTAACTTTTTGTGAGTAGTGTATGTTTACCTAAGCTCTGTGCTACATTGGTAAACCGAGGGAGAAATTATGATAATTTATCCCCTGCAGCGTCGTTAACCCGTCTCTAAACACTCAGTCAGAAAAATACGTTAGAAATTACATAATCAGTGATGCACTGTCTCACGTTGTATTGAAGTATAAACCATTTTAAAACGAATCCACCTAACAGTGTTTAAATTGCTCCAAAACTGAGGCCCTACTGGTTGGCACCCCTCACCAGGTTCAGGTCCTACCTACGCAATTCCGCTCGATTCTGTTCTCCCATTGACATGGATTTCTCTGGTAGAATTTCAATCGGGCCAATCAGCAAAGACAAGGAGCAGTTGTGAACGATGAATATTTTCTGCACTGTTTTAGTCTGCCTGTAGTTTAGCAATGGCAGCCGTGTTGACAAGGCTTCCAAATTAAATTAATTTTGTCTCTCAAAACCTGCAGCTCTCATTTACAGCCATCTTGTTCAGCTCGGTACTTCTCTCTTCCCAGTAAGGGATGGTTGCTTAAAGCGTATGCAATTTCCAGTTAGCTTCTTAGCTTAGCTTCCTTCATGGTTGAGCTAGCGCACTTCATATGTCACGGCCAAACATTAGCGATTGGAGAAAATCATATCCAATCATTTTAAATGTCAACAGAGGCCACACCTCCAACAAGAAATTGTTTCTCAATATCCGAGAGTCCAGACCCTCTGTACGACGCAAAGTGTAGAACAAGGGGCTGGTTTTTACCAGGCTACTGTTTTGTAGCACTTTGAGTTTTTGCTAATGATAAGCACACAACAAATTAAATTCATTATTATTATTAGTAGTAATGTTTAATCAGTGAGCATGTTTTTCTTCTGTTCAACACTGGAGACTCATCACTTCTCTGTGACCGAGGCTGTGTTAAAATCACCCTTCATTCATACTTTACACCCTACAGGATGAAGCCAGAGATACTTTAAATAAAGTAGCTTATCCTAACAAAACACAAACTAATCAGAAAACAGAGCAGTAACATTGTTGTTTACTTCCTGTGGTCGTCTTTTGTCTCAGTTTGAACTCTGGTGGATGAACACCACAAAGATTCTGAAGAAGGAACAAAAGTAAATTTTCTTACAGATGTTGCATCGTTTTATATCTGTTTGTCTTTTGTTCTCTAAAAAACTGGTCTCGTTTTTGTTTATTAGTCGATCAAAACTGGTCTCAAATGTACCGCAGCTCTGCACCTTCATTGTACTCATGTAAAAAGATTGTCCACTCCTTTTTTTTCCTTTTTTTTTACTGTTTTCGAGGTCAGAACGTTGATCATATCAGTCGACACTTCATCTTCTGTGGTTTGAATGAATTCTTTATTTTGCTGTCATCCTAGAATCCTTCTCAGTTGCAGCAAAGTTCAACACGGTTGTATTTACTGATCCTGTTTCCTCTGCTCCTTTAGAAACCTGCTGCCCATAAGTCATGTTTGTATAGAGGATGGAGAGAAGCCCATGGTGTTGTTACCCTTCATGGCTTGGGGGAACCTCAAACTCTTCCTGCGCCAGTGCAAGCTCGCCGAAGCCAACAACCCTCAGGTGAATCTCAGACTCTGCCGGAGCTCTTGACTTTCTAGAAAATAAAGATAAATCCAATTTGGGGCAATGTTTGTTGCCATACAAAAACATTGTGAAGCTTTTAAAATAAAACCTGTAATTAGAAGAGATTCAGATTGTAAGTGTCAGGTGTGAAAGAGTGGTTTGTTAGTGTTCATCTCCACAAAATAGCGTTTACAATAACTACAGTTCAGCATATTATTATCAGACTGTTTATATAACCATAGAGTCGGTGCTCGGGGCGAAGCTTTTTGCAGTCTGTGTAATAAACAATCAGACTTTTGTGCAGGTTAACCCCAGGAGTCTCATCTGTTTGTCAAAGGTGCAGCACGCATCCAACCAATCATTTGGCTCCAAAATACCGATTTAGCAAATATTTCACAACCACAAGATGAAGCTCCTCTTCCCTTTGCAATCAACAAAAGCCCCTTTGTAAAGTCCCAGCCCCTTCCCTCTTTGTGGTTTTCATTTGCACCTCTGGCAGTCGTAGGAGAAAAAAAAAAGTCATTAAGTTGTGCCGCTGTTATTAACATAAAAACTATAAATCTGTATCACTTTCAGGAAAGATGACAGTGCAGCTGTTTTAGGAGAAACTGGATCTTTTTAGTCATCCTTTTGATAACTGTTATTCACAATGATTTCAACAGCTTGATATTAAATTCACTTATCTCAGCTCTGCTTAGGTAAGTAGGTAAAGGTTGTTTATTAAGCACTTTTTTACCATAAAAACCATAAAGTGTTTCACAGAGAATAAAAACAACAAATATACATAAAGACATAAGAGATAAAGCAGAAAGACTGGATAAAACTATAAAATCACACTGAAATCACACAGTATCTTGTTTAAAAACATGTCTAATTGAGTCGTCAGCTTCATGTTCAGCACCTTTAAAAGATCTGTCTCCACAAGTCTTAAAATGGGTCCGTGGTACCAGAATCACAAGATCTCAGACTGCAACACAGCGGCCTGGAGATCTAAAAGGTTAGAGTTGATGGCTTTAGATGGAGTAGAGCTGAATGATACTAGAAAAAAACGACATTGTTATTTTTTCTAACCCTGTGATTTATATTGATATGAAAAAATGCGGGAATTTTCAAAAGATGACTTGAATAACACTTGAAGTTCTGCTGCCTTCTTGTTGATGAGGAACCTGCACCGATCTTACCTCTTTTTTTGTACGTTATGTTTGTTTGTCTGTATTTGAGAGTTATTCTTATCTTTTATTGTGCTGAGTTCATGTTTCCTTGTATCATGTGCAAAGATGAATTGTGTTTTACCACCTAACATGCTGCCTGTGTCTAACTTCTGTTTCCATCATTAATCATATTTTACCTCTTTTCCTCCCTCTTTTCTGTGAATTTGCTCTTCTTCCTCATTTTTGTCAAGATCCTCTTCGGCTTCCTTCACAGCTAGAGAGTTCAGTGACAACATTTCTCTGAAAAAATGTCATTGTCCCAGGAGTTTAACAACAAAATTAAAGTTTGAGCTTTTTTGACATGAAGCAACCCGTCAAAATAAAAGCTGTAACACTCAACTGTTTAGTGCAATGATTTATGGTTTAGTGGTTTAGTCCTGAGATCAATGGTTCCCAAACTTTTCAGCTTTTGACCCACAAAATAACAGCAGCAGAGACCTGTACACCAACTGTTTTTGGGTGATAAACATTATCAGGTCAAATAAACAAGGACATAGTGACAATATTCAATATGCTAATTTCATCCATTTTTAAGTATACTAACCACACTCTTGTAACAACTAAGGCAAATAATGTTAGTGGACATTTTAAATGTTATTAATTTTGAAAGTCCTTTCAAGACCACACCTTGATGTTTCAGGACCCAAAGTGGGGTTATGGCTCCAGTTTTGAGAATCAACACCCTAGATAACATTGATTTAATTTGTACACCTACATGACGATGCTCAGCAGTATATCGAGCAGCTCTAAGCTAGAGAAAACAGAGCTCACAAAGATGGAGCTAAAATTTTAAAACCTTTATTTGTTCCTTGATTATGGAACAGTTTGTTTTCCTCAGATGTGATAATTAATTTTAGGTGTATTGCAGTGTCCAATATCAATTAAGAAAAGTTGATGATAGCATGTTTAAGCCAAAGTTTCAGCTATAAGATGTGATTACATAAGCACATTAATCTGTGGTGCCGCCTTTCAATGGCTTTCTTTAAATGATGGTGCAATGTTCTCGACTGTACAGGATGTTTATGTTCATTATAAGAACAGCCTCACATTGTTAACAGTCAGGGGTCTTTTCTGTAATACACCTGCTGGCCAAGCTATTGTCTCAGCGGTTCCCACCACAGAGAAAGTAACCTGCAAAAATCTTTGAGGTGTAAGCTTTCTGGATTATATAAGATCAGATCTTGGACTCTTTGTTGCATAAAACGTTTCATGCAATCGTAATGCTGTAACCCTAAAGCAGCAGTTGATTAAAAGATTTCAGTCCCAGCAGCATGTCTGCATTTGCAAATTATCTATGTGAATATCTAATGGTGCAACTAGAATAAAGCCCTTCTCATACTGAAGGAAACCCTTTCTATTCCTTCCACAGCTTACACTGCTAGTGAAACTGAATCGCAGAAAATATAGGAAACACTCTTCATTGTGAAGCTAATCATAATGCTGCTGCACATTTAATACTCAGCAAATAGTTTTTTGCATCTACAAAATGCTGTCCTTCACCCTTACCATGCACTATACATCATGTTTCCATGACAACACATCATTCCTAGTACTCTTCTGCATCACACCAAACTATCACAGCTCTATCCTTGCAAATATATCTGCATGAGGCCGTTTCCATGACCTTGTCACAATCTGCAGAAATTTCCTGTGTAGATCTATTTAGTGTTTGTTAAAGACGGCTATGTGCACAATGTGGCAACGGAAGTAATGCGGCTAGAGGCTTGTCAAACTACACCAGCGTGTTATCCACAATAGACCTATAGATAGCTTACTTTAAAAAAAACTAACTTAACAAATGTTAATCGGCTTCCAGATCTGTGTACAGTTACTGAAAGGGAGGATGACATCAGTAAGTGGCCTTCAGTTTACACATATTGGGTAGAAAAACCTAGCACGAAACACGAATGAAAAGCTACGAGTATAAGAATCACTTGCTACGTATGTCTACGTAATTTACAGACATTGACGCAGAGTTTGTCTATTATAGTCTATCCACAAGTTTCTGGAAAAGTGTATGGAGGCTGCCATGACAGTCACTAGTCCCGCCAAGCGGTTTTGTATTTCCAGTGAGTAAAAAATTCATTCATTCAGATAGTTATGATAACAACAAATCCAGTTTGTTTTTGCTTGAACTGGTGGCTTGAGCAGTTCAATCACAAGTTTAGATTAATTAAAGACAAGGAGCTTAGCCCTCAGGGGCTATAAAAGTCCCCAGTTTATTTTAATAAAATATGTGCTAACGGAGTTACTAGAGGCAGTTTATTTTTGTTCATCATTTATATAAAATGACTGCAGCTGTATGAAACTCTACAGTTCATCTCTAAAAGCTACAAGCGAACTAGCACACAGCTAATTTTATGTTTAGAATAAGGGGGATGGTTATCAGTGTTGCCAGGTCCGCTTATTATAAGCGACTTTGGGCTTCTTTTCTTCTAAAGTTGCTAGTAAATACCGTGACTCGCGGGTTGTGGTATTTTGGGCTTGTTTTTGAACATGAGGTGCTTATTTTGGGCTTGTCTTTCTTTCCGAATGAAACCCCTCTCCCAGCTCCCCACAGTTAAGCAAGTACTGGGTTTGTCCCTCCCATTCACCTGTTTACTGGTTATCGCTCCTGCCTGAATTGACTCGGCACACCTCAAACACACGCCAGAGCCCAGAGTGACGGGGAAACAAGCATGGGTGAGTTAGTACGGTCCGAGAGGAGGGGATTGCGTCTGTCTGCTGAAAATTCGTCATTCAGAACCAGTCACGGCTGCACTTTGTGTCAGAGTAGATCCGTTTACAATAGACAGTCTAAAACATGACTTAATCTGTTTATAGTTTTTCCCCATTCCAAATAGTTTCTGAACTGTCTGAGCTGTGCTGCAGTCTCTGCTCTTCTCTCCCCTCGGTCCAAAGCAAGAAGCAGCCTTCAAAACTTCCACCACTATGTTTAATGTCTGCTTGTTACAAAATATTCCAATTAAAAGCAAAGAGACAGAGTATTCAGCTGTGTTGAATGTTATTTTGTTAAATTATAATAACACAACACAGCTCAAAAGAAAAACTGCTTCAGAACCGGTTCAGAACTTATGACAGGAGACTTGATACAGCGGATGTGTCTCATTCCAAAACACAGTGGGATTGGTGCGCTCGATTTAATGGACTGAGACATTTTACACAGGTGGTGCACAGACAAAAGAAAACGCTGTTTGCACTGTACAGTAAAATATTGATGTGTTTTAATTTGTTTGAAATTATATGCCAACTCATTAAAAAAATTAAAACTCCACCGTCTTCGTTTCTCTGTTTATTTTGCTGCCCGTGCAATGAATCCTGGGATATCCTCGGCCGGTGAGG
>JARVJO010030964.1:0-10616 GCA_031762555.1 Cynodonichthys magdalenae | reverse complement strand
GCGGGGGCTCATATTGACTCGGAAAGAAGAAGGGGGGCTTTCAGGAAAATAGGTTGAGACCCACTGCTCTAAACTACACCCTAACTATAAAATCCAAACATGTTAAGTATCACAGATCTGCCAAATTCCATTCAACTTTTGCTTCTTTTTATTTTCTTCTTCCTCCAGTTGTTTTACTATATGTCAGATAACTTTGGGCCTTAGTCAGAAAAGAGGTGTGTGTGTGTGTGGGGGGGGGATTTGTTTCTGTTGGAGAGAAAAATAGGACTGATGATAGCTGATCGCATAGTTTTTTTTTCCAAAAGATTACAGTTTCCTCCTGCCTGCATCATTTTCAGATCATTTTTAATTATGTTAATTTTTTACAGGGCAACTGTTGTGTCTATTTTGAGATATGGCATAACTGGATGGTTTGGAAGTCTTACAGTTGAATCAAAGACCCAAATTCAAAGTCTGGTAAGGATGGCAAGTAAAATCATTAATACCCCGGACCTAATCTCTCTGTTTGAGCAGGCTACCATCAGGCAAGCTGAGAACATTTTGTCTGATAGGTCACATGTGCTTGCATCAAAATATGTTCTCATGAATTCAGAGAGGAGGTTTATAATTCCTTTGTGTAAATGCAGTCGTTTTAAATATTTATGTTTATGTTTATTTTCAGGGAAAAAAATGGCATATACTGTTTTACTTGGTTTACGGTTTAGTTGGCCTATCTACCCAATTTATAAACTGCTGTATAGTTTGAAGTCTCTACATTTGACACAATTTGTAACATAGTCTCAGAGAGTTTTCCCCTACACAAAAATGTGGAGGTTGAAATCATGTGACTAAATATGGACATCATGCTTACTTGAGATTTGAGGCTCCAGCACAGCACAGACAGTTCAGAAACAATTTGTGATGTGAAAAAACAAAAACAAAAAAAATATATATATATATATATATATACAGTTAGGGATGATGCACCGATTCACAATTTTTCACTTCCGAGCCGATATCTGAATTTTTGATATCGGCCTGAATAAATTTTATAATTGATCAACGGAATGTTTGATGCAGTTTAATATTTTACACTTTCTGTTCATTGCAGCAGTTAGTTTAAAACAGACAGAGTTGTTCTCTGTGGTATCAATGTGTTCTTTCTGTCTGTATAAAAAAAAATGAGCTACGTTCTACGTCTGACGCATAAGGTACCACCTTCAGGGGTTGTAAGCAGGAAGAAACAGAACAGTTTATAATGTTGATGTTTTTGAGTGGTTTTTGGGGAGTGCTTGTGGAGTCTCTGTTCAGATCCAGTCTGGATGGACTGGGATGGTTTGGCTTTATCTGAAGGTCACTGAGGCCTGGGGCCTGTGTGTGTACTGTAAAACTGATTGGAGTCAGAAACAAGAATAAAGCTTTTGAGAGAAATCCAGTGGATTCCTGCAATTATTCAGACATACCATTTTGGGTTATTGCAATTTTTCTACAGGCCGATACCGATACTATTCCGATACCATAGCTCTGTTTTTCCGATTCGTCTGAGCAAACATTATTAATATAATGGAACAAATTTTAATCTAATAAACCATTATTTGACAATTATTTTCATCCCTAACTCAAACACTGTAAAACTGTGTAAATTAAACGCTAAACACCTAAAAAATACAACTTAGTTCAATCCAAACAAGCTGAATATCACAGATTTCATTACTCACACCACTCCACAGATCGCCACCAAACTTCATTCAACTTTCACGTCTTTTTCTTTCTCCTACTGCAGAATTTAGGTTCTTGACAAATATTTCACGACTCAGTCATGAAATAGGAGATGATTGTTCGTTTGGATCGAAATCAGGCTGAGACTGATGGAAAGTTATATCCAGTCTGTCGTTGTGTTTCCTGGTGCCCTGCGCTCTACCCGTGCTGCAGTAGCAACACATTGAAAATGAAGATCATTTACAGAAAAAACATGTCCGATATTCATTATCATAACTTTGGTTTTACTTGACCTATTTAACACAATTTAAAAAGTGGTGTATAGTTTGAAGTCTCTACTGTTAAACACACCGAGTCATGTTGTGGTGAAAAGCTGGGTTAGCTACAGAGCTATTCCCCTGCTAGCTAGCTGCAAACAGGGGTCTCATTACTCATTGAGACTCGCCTCAGTTCAGGAAATCCCCCTCCACAGTTTGTAGCCAGCTAGCAGAGCAGCCGGCCAGAAATCTCTTCTGGATTCATTTCAGCAGACATTATAGCACAGACAGCGCTCATGGATTGGAAATCTCCTGTGTTGGATCAGAAAAATCCGATACATTAATTATGTTGGTATCGGAGCCCGATACCGATACTGGATTGGATCAGCCCCATCCTCATATACAGTACAGACCAACAGTTTGGACACACCTTCTCATTCAAAGAGCTTTCTTTATTTTCATGACTATGAAAATTGTAGATTCACACTGAATGTGAAGATTGGACTTGGTTCTGTTACTTCGTTGGCTATTGGTTCTTTACCTTATTTGCTCCCACCTGTGGTGGATTATCTCCTGTGTGCGGCTGGCTTTATACGGCGTCCTTCCTCTCAGTTCCATGCTGATGCATCTTCCTGTAAGGTAGTGTTTAAGCCCTGGTCTAAGTTGTCACATTTAAGAATCTTGTTGTATTCACCTTTTGCCTTCGTCCTGTGTCCAAGGTGCATATCTGGTGTTTTTGCTGAAACGCCTCCCTTTGCCAAGCTGCTTCTAAAGGATCACCTAACCAAAGGTCAGGACCACAGAACCAAGTCATTACTAAGGAAACCTGTTGGAAACTTAAAGCCACTCTGCCTGAAGATTCACTCACCTATTGGATCCCTCCTCCTGTGCCGCTCGCTTCCTAAAGAACCTGTAAACAAAGAAACAAACAAATCATCATCTCACATTATTGCATTCAAAAATCCCTCATGAAGAAATACTCACCTTCTGCTCTTCACCTTCTCCACAGTGAGATGTCCCTCCACTAAAGCACCTGTAAATAAATATCACTTACCTTTTACAATCCGTGTTCTGGTCTGATCTCTCGGCTCCGCTACTCTGCTGAACCATGCGATATATGCATCAGCCAACCAGTTCAGCAAGCAGTGCTGACTCAGATCCAGCTCAAGCGCATTTAGAAAGGAAATTAGGCAAAATCGATAATCACGAAATTATTTTTCAACAGATTCTGCAACAGCAACAGTTTACCGGTTCAGTCCTGGGTTACGTAATCACATGACAGCCCTAGATAACAAACTAGGCACACTTCTGCCTACTCCTGCCGTCTCAGTTCATGTGACTAATCTCCCTAATGTTTCTTGTCCTGTTAGAGAACCCAATTATATACCTGCTGAGTTGTTCGAAGGAGATTTGGATCAATGTGGAGGATTTCTGCTCCGATGCCGTTTGGCATTCTCTCGCTCACCTTCTCTTTTTCCAGATAATATGTCAAAAGTAACTTTTGTTGTTAATTCCCTAAAGGGAAGAGCCTTAAGGTGGGCTCATGCCTTTTTGCACACTCAGTCTTTAGAAACTTTAACTTACCAATGTTTTCTCCAGGAGTTTTGTTGAGTGTTTGACCATCCACTCCAACAGGAGGCGGCAGCAAAGCGAATCTTGTCAATTCGCCAATGGAAGAAGTCCATGGCGGACTATTCAGTGGATTTCCAGATCACGGCTGAGGAGACTGGGTGGGATGATTTAGCCTTAAGAGGAATTTTTGCTAACTCCCTCTCTGATTCCCTCAAGGACCAGCTGGCAACTCGTGAGGAGCCGAACACGCTGGATGAGTTAATTAGCTTAGTCATTTGCATAGACAACTGCCTTCGAGAACAAAAAAGAGAAAGGGACTACACTACCCATGTACCCTGTTTTTCCGCTGTTCGGCCATCTTCTAACTCATCATCAATGGAACCACGCTCACCTGTTCCAGAACCTGAACCCATGCAGCTGGGCAGAGCTCGGTTGACGCAGGAGGAAAGACGACGAAAGTTAGAGGAGAAAGAGTTTTTTTATTGTGGGGCTAAGGGCCACTTTGTGGCAAGTTGTTCTTCGCTGTTAAAAGCTAAGGCCCACCAGTGAGAATAGGGCTCCTGGTGGGTCGAACCGAACTGCCCCTCGATTCCTGGTTCACTCTTCACTCAACTCTCATTCATAAAAATAAAAACTTTTTTTTTCATGCCTTGGTGGATTCAGGAGCTGAACAGAGTCTAATATCAGCTAACCTGGTTGACTTTTTGGGACTCCCTGTTCTGACACTGGACCCTCCCCTTCCAGTTGTTATTACTGGCGACAACATCACAACCATCTCAAAGAAGGTGACTGGTCTTCACATAATCATCTCTGGAAATCATTGGGAGGAGGGTGAGTTCCGTGTTTTTCCTTCACCCACACCACAACTAGTCGTAGGCTACTCTTGGCTAAGAAAACATAACCTAATTTTTGAATGGGATAAAAAGAGAGTTATTAAGTGGAGTGATTTTTGCCTAAACAAGTGTTTAACATCTGCAGTGTCACCAAGCATGATTGAAATCAAACCCTCAGAAGAGGTTGACCTTGGGCTGGGCGATAAATCGATTTAATCAATTAATTCGAATTTGCCATTTATAAAGATTTAATTTTGGGAAAAATCGAGACTTTTTCCAACCAGAGCACTCTTTGGGGCTTCTGTAGTTTAGAGGTCACCCCACCTGTCCCTCAAGATGCTTGGTACATGACATGACAATATTGCAGCTAGCAAAGAGGATCTACTTCCCAAAAAAGGCACAGTTTCTTCAGTTATCTGGAACTGGTTAGGTTGTGCAACCTCGGACTTGGAGCAACAATCACCTCACTGCAAAATCTGTTAGAAGGCTCTTGCCACAAAATGCAGGAGTACAACAAATTTGTTTCAACACCTGAAACAGAGGCACTCCGTGAAGTGGGAAACAAAATCGATTAAAATCGAAAATCAAATTTGGGATAAAAAAAAATCGGAGATTTGATTTTTGGGCCATATCGCCCAGCCCTAGGTTGACCTCACCTCAATTTCTAAGGACGATTATGAATTCGCAGCAGTTTTTAGGAAATCTCATGCCCTGTCTCCCCATCCCCCATAGACCATACGACTATGCTATTGATTTGCTTCCCGGAGTCCCCCTTCCTTCTAGTCCCCTATATAACCTCTCCATGCCCGAGAGAGACTCTATGAAAAAGTGCATTGAAGAGTCGTTGGCTTCAGGCATAACTCACCCCTCCACCTCACATTTAGGGGCGGGGTTTTTCTTCGTCAGGAAGAAAGACAAGTCATTGTGACCATGCATTGACTACAGGGGGTTAAATCAAATAATCAAAAATAAGTATCCTTATTGACTCCGTCCACCAACAACTACAGCAACAATATTCACCAAACTGGATTTAAGGAACTCATATCATTTGGTGCGTATAAGGGAGGGAGATGAATGGAAAACTGTGTTTAAGACACCTTTAGGCCATTTTGAGTATCTTGTTATGCCTTTTGGTTTGCCTAATGCACTGGCAGTTTTCCAGTCCCTCATTAACAACACCCTGAGGGACTTTCTGAATGGGTTCATTTTTGTTTATCTGGACGACATACTCATCTACTCAAAAGATTCATCACAACACACCCAGCATGTCCACGCAGTATTACAAAGACTCCTTGAAAATCAACCTTTTGTTAAGGCTGAAAAGTGTGAGTTCCATGTTATTTCATTTCATTTTTGGGTTTTATTTTTGGCCAAGGATGTTTCCAGACAGACCCATCAAAGACTAAGAAAGTGGCAGAGTGTCCTACATCCAAAGATCGCCGACAACTGCAGCCTTTCCTGGGGTTCGCCAATTTCTATCGGCGATTCATCAAAGACTACAGTCGAGTGGTGGCCCCTCTGACTCAGCTAACTTCTACACCAGGGGTGTCCAAACGTTTTTCACTGAGGGCCCCATACATAAATATATAAGAGGGGTAGGGCCACTAACTAGATTTCTAGATACGTAATTTCAAGTTAATAGAAATTAGGTATATAGACTTAACTTAGTGTATTAAAGATTAAAAAATCAATTAAATGTGGTCAAATATGTTATATTGGTGAATATAATTAAAGACAAAACTGCCTTCATCACAGCTTTGCATAAATGGATATTTATTGATTTATTCAGAAAAAGCTTTGGTAGCTCATTCACAGAACAGCAGCCTCAGATTTTTTCTTAAAAGATTTACAGTACCAAGAAAAAACAATAAAGGGGAAAATTGGACAGGCAAATTTCAAGCTTGTTATTATATTAGGCTTAGCAACCCATCAACATTCATCTGAAATGGTTATCAACCTTAACAGACTGAACTGGACTTAATAACAGGAGTGCATATAATTTTAGTAAATTGTCCTGGTGAGTATCTGCTGCACTGGGTAAATCGGGCCATCCAGCATATGATCAAGGAGCAAATCTGCATCAGATAAGATCAGCTGACTTTGCGTGTGCGCTGTGCGCAGCGGTGTGTACTCTGTGTGTTAATAAGAAAAACGCATATAAGAAAGTGGTGCGCACATGCATGCTTATTAAAACACAGGTACTGAGGAATATATTTTTTACTCACCTAACAGCATAGCTCTCAGTGGGAGCAGTGATGCTGTGCTTTGGACCGAAGGACGGCTGGCAGGTCTGGAGTAAACTTGGTGGTTGAGATGCGAAGGACATCATGGAGATGGCTGTCAGTCATTTTGGTTCTCATTCGGCTTTTGTTCAGTGTTAACAGAGAAAATGTTTGCTCACATATGTATGTTGAGCCAAAAAGACTGATCATTTTTTTTGCGTGGCGTCTCATCCGAGGAAACTTTTCCTTTTCCAAGCTCCGGTAGAACTCTGGGAGAGAAAGCTGCTGATGCTGATTCTTCAGAGAATCATCACACTGGATTTCAATTAGTTCTAACTGCAGATTCTCTTCCACTTCTTCGGCATCCACCAAGAAAGGAGTCGCAAATAGCTTTGTTTTTGTTTTCTTTTTCAATGACAGTAAAATCCTGGAATCGCTGTCTGAATTCCGTCTCGAGACATGTAATCACAGACACATATTTCCCGTTTTTAGCAGAAAGGTTGGCCTGTGGATAAGCAGTTCTGATCTCGGACAGTGTGGGGAAGTGCACAACGTTGAAGTTGCGCAGTTGTGTCTTAAAGAGATTGAGCTTCACACAAAATGCTTTCATGTGCGCATAAAGTTGCGGTACAAGCTGCTCCTTCCCTTGCAGGCTCTTGTTCAGGGTGGATAAATGATCAGTAAGATCAACTAAAAATGCTAGGTCTGCCAACCATATAGGGTCATTCAGCTCATGAAGAGGTCGGTCCTTCTCTTTCAAAAACTTGTCAATTTCTGACCGCAAGGAGTAAAACCGCTTCAGCACGGCGCCGCGGCTTAACCAGCGCACCTCCGTGTGATAGAGCACATCTCCATATTCAGCATCCACATCAGAAAGGAAGGCCTGAAATTCTCTGTGGTACAGTCCTCTTGCTCGAATTATGTTGACAGTTTTCACAACTGTGCTCATTACATCTCCAATATTGACTGTCTTGGCACAAAGAGCTTCTTAGTGAACAATACAGTGCATTTTAACAGCCTCACCTCCAGTCTCTTTTACCTTAGCGCACATCAAAGATGCCATTCCTTTGTGTGCACCTGCCATAGCTGGAGCCCCGTCTGTTGTAATTCCACACAGCTTGTCCCATTTAAGTCCCATTTTGTCAATTGAGTCTGACACAGCTTCAAAAATATCCATACCCGTTGTTGTGCCTTTTAGACTCTTCAGATCAAGCAGCTCCTCTGTAACTCCAAAGTTCTCGTCCACTCCCCGCAAAAAAATTAGCAGCTGCGCTGTGTCTGTGGCATCAGTGCTCTCATCGCATGCGATGGAGTAAAAATCAAAAGCACAAGCTTTATCAGACAGTTGCAGTTTAATGTTGGCTGACAAGTCTTCAATGCATCGTACAACTGTATTTCTTGACATGCTGACGTTGTTTAAGTCCGGCACTTTTTCTGGGCACATTATTTCGGCGACTTTAACGAAGCAGTGTTTTATGAGTTCTCCATCAGAAAAAGGCCTGCTATGTTTTGCGATGAGTTGTGCAACCTCATAGCTGGCTATTGTAGCCTTTTCCTGGACTTTTTGAGCACGAAAAAAAAACTGTTGCTGACCCTGCAGGGTAGCTACCATTTGCTTTATTTTCTGCTCTCGCTCAGCACCAGTGTAGGACGCATAGGCCTGATATTTTGTTTCATAATGACGTTGTACATTATACTCTCTCATTACTGCAACAGTTTCAGTGCAGATCAAACAGACACACTTCCCCTTGAACTCTAAAAAAATACTCATTGTCCCACCGTGTCTGAAATTTTCTGCACTCATTTTCTACCTTTCGCTTCTTCGGTTCTGCTATGCTTAGTAAATCTCTTCTGTGATTGTCCTTTTTGGCAGAGCAACTGCCTTGAGCAACAGTAGCGCCCCCTGGTGTTAAAACTAAGAAGTGCAATACACTCAAGCAAAAGTTAAGGTGAGGGCCATATTCTATTCTATTTATAAAATTTATTGAGGGCCAATTAAAAACAGACCGTAGTTTGGACACCCCTGCTCTACACTCAGGACTTTTAAGTGGACATCAGAAGCAGAGGAAACCTTTGGTGAGTTAAAGAGTCATTTTATATCAGCTCCCATCCTTCGTCATCCTCAACCTAATGAGCAGTTCGTGGTCAAGGTGGATGCTTCAGACACAGGAGTGGGAGCAGTACTTTCACAAAGGTCCACATCTGATGGTAAAATACACCCATGTGCATATTTTTCTCGCTGTCTATCTTCCTCTGAAAGAAATTATGATGTGGGAAATTTTGAGCTTTTTGCTATAAAGCTCGCCTTGGAAGAATGGCGACACTGGTTGGAGGGAACTGAGAAGCCTTTTCTCATTTGGACAGACCACAAGAACCTCTCATACTTACAGACAGCTAAAAGACTTAATCCCCACCAGGCAAGATGGTCATTGTTTTTCACCCGGTTTAACTTCTCCATTACTTACAGACCCTGGATCTCGAAATGTGAAGCCTGATGCTCTGTCCCGGCAGTTCTCGGTTGAGGACTCGCCAAGAAGGATGACAACATACTCCCTGCTGACTGTTTTGTGGGATCCCTCACCTGGCCCATTGAAAAAATCATTTTGGAGGCTCAAAAGAGTGAACCCGATCCTGGTGGTGGCCCTCCCAACCGGCTGTTTGTTCCTTCGTCTGCCAAACGTAAAGTTTTGGAGTGGATCCAGACTAGCCAATTTGCATGCCACCCTGGAATAAACTGCATGATTTCTATGACATCAAGATATTTCTGGTGGCCCACTCTCATTAAGGATGTTAAAGAATATCTTGCAGCGTGTACCATCTGCGCTAGAAACAAATCCAGTAATCAACCTCCAGCTGGACTTTTGCAGCCTCTCCCCGTTCCAAGTTGCCCATGGTCGCACATTGCCTTGGATTTTGTAACAGGTCTACCTACATCTCAAGATAATACCACCATCCTCACCCTGGTTGATTGTTTCTCTAAGATGGCACACTTCATTGCATTACCCAAACTACCCTCAGCTTTCGAAACAGCACAACTTTTTGTAACTCATGTAGTTCGCCTTCATGGGATTCCTATAGATATCATTTCAGACAGAGGACCAGAGTTTATCTCCCAGGTTTGGAAGGCTTTTTGTAATGCATTAGGAGCTTCTGTTAGTCTCACCTCAGGTTACCATGCTCAATCCAATGGACAAACAGAACGATGCAACCAGGAACTCGAAGCAGCCCTCCAATGTATTGCAAGTAAAAACCCTACCACATGGGCACAGCATCTATATTGGATTGAATATGCACACAACACCCACACCTCCACGCCTACCGGTTTGTCACCTTTTGAAGCATCCCTTGGGTTAAACCCTCCACTCTTCCCAAGTGTTGAGTCTGAATGTGCTGTCCCATCAGTTCAGTTCTATCTTCGCAGATGTAGACATGTCTAGCAACAAGCCAAGGAGGCTCTTCAAAGGACAGCAAAGCAAAACAAAAGGATGGCAGACCGGCATCGTTCCATTGCCCCCTCATACAAGGTTGGGCAAAAGGTCTGGCTTTCAACAAGGGACATTAACCTCAAAGATATGTGCAAGAAGATGGCCCCTCGTTACATTGGACCATACCCTATAGAACAGATAAGCAACCCCTCCTCAGTACGTTTGACACTCCCACGATCTATGCACATTCACCCCATTATCCATGTTCCCCAGGTTAAACTGGTATAAGAGAGCTCATTTTGCCCACCTACCGACCTCCCCCCTCCCACCCGTCTTTTTGACAACCAACCAGCATTCACAGTGAAACGCATCCTCTATGTTCAAAAAAGAGGAAGAGGATTTCAATACTTCATTGACTGGGAGGGTTATGGGCCAGAAGAGCGTTCCTGCCCTTCTGTAACTGAGAAGCAAATTTCTTCATGACTCTGGTTAAAGTCAGGGATATTTTACCAAGATTTTTCTCTAAAGAGAACATGGTCAGTGCAGTGAGATGTGATGTTGTGAATCTGAGGAAAGTCTTGATTCTCTTCAGTGTTGAGAAGCTCCTCT
>JARVJO010030963.1:0-10617 GCA_031762555.1 Cynodonichthys magdalenae | reverse complement strand
TAGATAGATAGATAGATAGATAGATAGATAGATAGATAGATAGATAGATAGATAGATAGATAGATAGATAGATATAGTCTAGACTTCAAATGAACAATCCTTTTTTCTGTAAGTGATGAAGTCCTCACATTTTTTTTCCCATCCTGACTCTGTTCTGTTGGTGCCAACTTTCCAACTAGTAGAGGCTTCAGAAACTTTTGCATGGATTTCAGATCAGGATGAAAAGCAGCGAACACCTCCTGTGAAACAATGAAATCATAAAGACACAAACAGACAGATTTTTAGAATTTTGAGCCTAATTTTATTCAGAAATCAGTTCAATTAAATTTACTTTTTTGTCTCTGTACTGAAAACAACACAAAATGAAACCTGTATCATAACATGAACTCTACATTTTAATTATATGACGTGTATCACATAGTTCTTGAGTGTCATATAGACATAATAAGACCTGAGCTTAACGAGACAGTCACTCCTCAGATAAACACGCCAACATGTGATGTGTCAAACTTTATCAATAATTATACAACAGAACCAAGGCCAAGATTCAGAACCAGTAAGTCTGGGAATGTTCTCAATGCTATTGAACGAGTTAAGACAGTGAGCATCAGATTTCACCTACACTCAGAAAAACAGATTGTTGGATTTACCCAAGTCAACAGTTTCCACTCAAATCAGGTGACTAAATGTACATTAACGTTCACATTTATTTTTAAAGAAAAATTGACCGTTGCTTTAAATTTACTCAACTCAGTTGAGTGGAAATTGTTCACATAACCTGATTAAGTAAATCCAACAATCTGTTTTTTGAGTGTAATCTTCATCACATCAGCTGAAACAAATACAGCTCAGTCTATATTTTCCTACACATTAGATTTGAGGACCAAATGATTTTTCAAATGTGTTGGGTCATGACTAACATTAGAAGATGTATGCATGATTATTTATTAATTGAAGACATAGTTACCGTAGCATCCTCTCCTCCGTAGTGGGTAATAACATCAGACCCTCCTGGGTGCCTCTTGGCCCAGTTAGTGATGTTGTAAACCTTCCTGTTGATGACCAGCCACTGGTCGTTCCTGCTGCTGTGCTTCTGGACCTCCTCCCAGGTGTAAACACCTGCAGCCTTCCTGCTGCTGGGCTCTACTGGTTCAGTCAGCTGGCCTCCACCTCCCATCCTTCCTGGGTCTAACTGCAGCAAACTAAAAGGACCAGTCTGACCCTAAAACCCCAAACCTGGATGTGGAAAGTGGTCCTCTGATAGTCTGCAGATGCAGAGGAAGCAGGAGTTAGAGATGCATCACACTGGAACACAAACTAATTAAAACAAACACAAGTACAAAACATAGTATTAATACATTATAAGCATAATAGGCCAATCATTTTTGAGGTTTTGCTCAAGCTGAGCTGTTGACAAGATAAAGAAAAAATATGAAATAAAAACCAACAGAGTGTCACAGAAAAACTGGTCTTGTGAGAATACATTCAGTTCTAACAGCAGACGGCTGATGTTCAGTTATCAAATTACAATAGTAAAATTTAAAATATTTCAAACTTACAGACTCCAGAGGTTGACTTGGTAACTCCCTCAGCCTCAGTAACAGACTGGTATGTTTGGTGCTTTTGGTCATAGACTGATTTCAACTAAAAAAAAAAAAACATCTTAAAACTCATCCCTTGGCTGTCTTAAAGGAAATAAACAGGAATAAATTTGGGTGTTTCTGGCCAATCAGAGCAGAGAAGTCACATGCTGAACTGCTGGTTGTTGTGCAACCGGTTTATTAATAATCTGTTCATCTGAATATTTCAGGGCCGTCTGAGCGACCAAGAAAACATTTCACTGGAAGATGTAAGTTCCACCTCTGAACTGGCTCTGATATATGCTGGTTGTTCCTCAGAACTTGATAAAGAGCCTGTTTTATTGGTGGAGAAATGGTTCTTATCTGTTTCTTTCTTCTGTGAAGCAGTTCATCATGATAAGGCTTGGGGCCTTTTCTAATAATCAGAGGTTTTTACACATCTGTTATCAACACAGCTGCCAAAATAATGATGTCAACCAAGGTTACAGTTGTGGAGCTGGAACGACCTGATGTTTCACAGGGCATGCCAAAAACATCATCAAATTGGATTTTGCATTCACGTCTATTTAGGTTAAAGTAATTTAAAATTTAGCTTAGCTCAAAGCTAAAACAGGAAAAGCAAAATAAAAAATCCATATAAAGTGAATGTGCTGTCAAACTGTGCAGATGAAGGTTGACCTGTCTACTTTTATTTATGTTAGCAAAAATAAATTTGTCTGGGTCTGTAAGATTAAAAACTATTTTTAAGAAAAATTTTTGATTGATTAGAAAAAAAGTAAAACATAACTGCAACCAAACTATTTATAAAAACAAATGGATTTGCATTGAAATTATAATTTTCTACAAAACAATGTGAATGATGGGTGCAGAAAATATTGCTAATAATTTGTTGAAGAAATTTAAACAAGCTGTTGAAGCTAAAAAAAAATCTAGAAGGAACAAAGCACTAGCAGAGAACCTAAATGAGGAATTATGTTAGTTAAAAGCAAAAAGTGGCAAAAAGCAAGCTAAAAGCTAGAAGTAGCAAACAGTAGCTAAAAATAGCAAGAAGGCTAGCTAGAAACTAATTATAGCAAATGTTAGATAACTGGAGACTTACCAATAAAACAAACAAGCAAAAGGCTAGCTAAAAGCTAAAGTAGCAGAAAAGTATTAAAACAGTACAATTAGTATAAGAGACAAAAACTAAAAATAACAGAATGTTAGCAAAAAATAAACAAGTTCTCATTTGGCTGGCTGTTAGCCTAGCCTGGACAAAGATTTCTGCCTTTGTTTTGTGCTCCATGCTTTTTTACTGATACACAGCTGATGGTTATTCATAACTCACAGAATAATGAATTGATAATTTTTTTTAAATGCTACCAATCCAAACCAGATTATGTGGTCCTATTGGCTTCATCAGATCGTGATCTCCAGCTCTCACTGGACCGGTTCGCAGCCGAGTGTGAAGAGGCCGGGATGAGGATCCAGTGCCTCCAAATCTGAGACCATGAACTTGAGCTGGAAAAGGGTAGAGTGCCTTCTCCGGGTCGGGGAAGGGGTCCTGTCCAAAGTGGAGGAGTTTAAGTATCTTGGGGTCTTGTTCACGAATGAGGGAAGAAGGGAGCAGGAGATCGATAGGTGGATTGGTGCTGTACCGATCTGTCGTGGTGAAGCTAGAGCTGAGCCAGAGGGCAAAGCTCTCGATTTACCGGTCGGTGTACGTTCCTACCCTCATCTATGGTCAAGAGATTTGGGTAGTGACTGAAAGAATGAGCTCAAGGATACAAGCAGCCGAAATGAGTTTCCTCCGTAGGGTGTCTGGGCTATCCCTTAGAGATAGGATGAGAAGCTCGGTCATCCAAGAGGGACTCGTAGAGCCGCTGCTCCTCCACGTCGAGAGCAGCCAGTTGAGGTGGCTCGGGCATCTGGTTGGGATGCCTCCTGGACACGTCCCACTGGGAGGAGGCCCAGAGGAAGACCCAGGACACGCTGGAGGGACTATATCTTTCTCACCTGGCCTTGGAACGCCTTGGTATTCCCACAGACGAGCTGGCCCAAGTGGCTGGGGAGAGGGAAGTCTCTGCTTAGGCTGCTGCCCCTGCGACCCGACCCCGGATAAGCAGAAGAAAACGGACAGACGGAAGTGCTACCAATCTAAGAAAACAGCAAAATATCTGTGATCACAGTGAAGTTTCTTTTAAACGAACCATCAGGATTTGGAGACACCTTTTATTGTTGTACCGTACAAAACAAAGCTTAAAAAGATCATATAAACATTAGTGCAATTTTGTACAATAGTCTTATGTAACAGGTCTACATATCTTTTAAAATTCACAGTCAGATTTCTTTTTGCCTGTTTTATCAGAAACATAACTGCTGTTGTGTCGTTCAAAGTTAAAAATACAGTTTTATGATTTAAAACTTAAACAAACAAAAAAAATCACAAGTGTCAGGTTTTCAATTTTTAATAATGGAGAAAAAAATATCTACATTGCTTTTACTAAAGCTCATCATTTATGGAGATATGCATCAAACCAGATTTCTCCTTGAGGTTTTCAGTGAATTAAAATAAAAGCAAGAACAAATGTCAGTCAGGCAAACAATCTGTCATTGTTTTTTGCATGAAATGTCACAATATGTCCTCCATTTTACTGAATCTAGCTGTGCATTTCTAGAATCAATTTAGTCCTTTTACAGCAGATCAAATGTGTGACTTTGATTTTAGTTTCTGTTCCTCATTCAGTCAGTGAGTTTGCTTGACGACATCTGTCATTCCTCACCGCATGGTTTTCATCTCATAAAGAATCCTGTGTTTTTCACAGAGCATGAACCCGTGGGACTAGATGTGGCAAAGCATCATGGGAAACAAACTTAGGGGCAAAAAAATTTAAAATACATGTCTGCTATGTGTACCAGCAGTCAACATTGAGTGTGTTTTGCCTATATCTCTTGAATGGATTGTTCCGAACTGTAATTGCCCTTCATGGGATCAATAAAGTATCAATCATTCATTCATTCATTCATTCATTCATTCATTCATTCATTCATTCATTCATTCATGTTTTAAACGGCACATTTTTTGTGTGTTTCTCATTTACATTACACTTCAGTTTTATTATATAAATGTCTACATGGGTGTTTACTGATTGTATCTGTAAAGTTAAAGAATTTTATTTAATCTCTATTAAATGAGACAGCTGATGTTCTACGACAAAAGTTGTATGTTTGACAACACAGTCAGAACTAGTTGTTGAAGTAGGAATGCTCGATGTTACAGGTGGTTTAAAAAGAAAGAAAAAAGGGAAATAATACATGTCAATACATTTTTCATTCTGGTAAAAATATTGGTAAAAGTAGGAATAACATGAATGCAAAAATAATGCATTATTAAAAACTTAGCACAAAGTTAGGAAATTTGTGCTTGGTGGATTACTTAGAAAGAAAAACAAATGTGGATGATTAGGACAGGTAATTAATCTGTTTAAATACACACGGTAATGAAGAGATGGTCAGAGATAAAAGAGCAGCTAAGTTATAAGCACATGGGTCAAATTCAAGGCTCTCGGGCCAAATTTGGTCTATGTCAACTTTTATTTGGCAACAGATTGTATTTTTTTCTATTTAGCCCTCAGGTATTCAGTAATCAAACTGCTAAAAGTACAACTGCCAGTATATTTACCCAGCTCCCGATCAGCTCCCTCCTCCCTTCTGTTTGCTTCAGGTCAAAATTACATTTGAGCTACATGAAAACATCCAGGCAAAAAGAGAACTTCTAACACAAGTTTTTATTCACTAAACCTAAACTTATGTGTGGAGCTGATGTGGCCTTAATTAAAACTGTAATAAAACCACAATAAAGAAAAATTCAAGACAGAAACAAGGACCCAAACTGGCAGCAGAAACTCATGAAAGAAGAACAGGAGATCAGAAGTCTGGTCTCAGAACAGATCATATCTGTTTCTGCCAACTCTCCAACCAGCAGAGGCTTCAGAAACCTTTGCACAGACGTCAAATCAAGATGAAGCGCAGTGAGGGCCTCCTGTGAAACAGCAACAACAAATGTATTAAGAGTTTCAGAAATGTTAAAAAATGTTATCTTGTTCCACAATTTCAACATTTCATGTGAAGTGTTTCATCTCAGGACTGGAATGACAATGACTTTTTTTAACCAAAAAATTGTCAAACCTTCAATAATTCTCAAACTCTATTGCTCAAGATAACTTGTTATAAAATAATATACATTAGCCTTTGTCTAGTGGATACAACTTTACCAGCTGATTTCCTTGTAAAGAGCTTTTGAACATGGACTTATTCAATAATCAGATTTTCTTTTCTTCTGGAAATTGTGTCCTGATATGCACTAAGATAAATATGGTTATTATTAAGGCTAATTATTGCTACCACTGTATTATTATATCTGTAGAGATGTGAAACTGTGGAAGAAAACAAGAAAGTGTTTGAGTGATGTGATCTGAATTTATCAGCAGCACATTTGAACACAAAAAAACAAAGTTGATGACTAATTTATCATATTCTGCTTGCTTGTGGATACACAGAAACAACTTTGCCATCCTCATAGATGCATGCCTTTTGTTTTTACCTGACAAAACCTACAGACATTTCCAATCTTGTTTCCACAACTTTGACCTTAAAATCAAAGTGTAAATACATTTTATATATAAAACAGCAGAGTTACCGTAGCATCTTCTCCTTTATAGTAGCTGATGACTTGTGGCTCACTGAGTGATTGTTGATGACCAGCCACTGGTCGATCCTGCTGCTGGGCTTCTGGACCTCCTCCCAGGTGTAAACACCTGCAGGCTTCCCGCTGGTCAGCTCCACCAGCTCATGTTTCAGGCCTCCACTTCCCATTCTGCCACCTGCAGCAAACTAAAAGGACCGGTCTGACCCAAAAAGTCCCAAACCTAAATGTGAAGATATGCTCCTCAGATAGTCTGCAGAATCTAGACGTTGACTTGAGAACAGTCTGAGCTTCAATCACAGACTTCACTTTCGTTTGCTACGTTGTTTTAATTAACAAACATCGTTAAACCTTCTCGCCTCTGAAATTTCTCAAACATGGGAACAATTTCTGTGTTTTCAGGCCAATCCGAGCCCAGCTGTTACAGGTTGAACCACTGTGTGCAATAAGATCAATAATCTGCTCATCTGAATTCAGGGTTGAAAAAACAGCCAAGAAATCATCTTTGCTAGAAATCAAACACCTCATCTGTGAGCTGGGTCAGGGAGATGTTGGTGGTTTTACAGAAATCCATGCAGAGCCTGTTGGAGAGAATGCCTAATAAAAGATAGTAAAGAATTAATACGCTGACAGGACGTTTACTTATCTACACAGCTGTCTAAATAATGGCACCAAGGTCAGAGTCATGGAGCTGGAGTGACCTGATCTCACAGTGTGTGACAAGGACATATCATCAAACCAAATTTTACTCTCACATCTACAGAATCATTCAAAATCAGACACTTTTTGCTTCCTGCTTTAAAAAGTACCCAAAAGTTTCCTTAGAAGAGCTTTTTGTCAAACAGTTTCTGTGTTAAGCAGATTAATCTGTGCCCCGCCTTTGCCTTTTTATCTGGATTTTACGGAGAAAATACTAAACCACAACATAAAGTGCTGCTGAAATTAAAATATCACTCCATCACAGATAAAACTGCAGCTAAAATAGTAAGCATTTTCTCCATTTGGCATCACTTAGGCAGGAAGTTGCTGTTAAAAAAAACACTTAGACAAGTTGTACCTTAGACAAAGGAAAGCAAAAGTAGCATGATTTGTGTTTACAACTTGTAAATCTGCATTAAAATAAATTGTAGTTTGGATGGATGGATAAATATTTAGGTTACTTGTTAGATTTCAGACAGCAATGCTTTATGATTGTCATGGTCTGTGCATTTATGTTCTGATTTTCTAAGTGTTTCAGTGTTTCCCTGTGTGCTCTCTGCCCTGCTGCCCCGCCCACGCTCACCTGTTTCCTCTTGTGTCTGCTGCAGGTGTTGTTTGTCCTCGTTAGTTCAGCTTTAATTCTGTGTCTTGTCTTCAGTCTGTGTCCGTTCCTTGTGCTGTGTACCAGCCTGTTGGATTGTTTTCATGGTCTTGGATTTTTGCCACGCTTTGTGAGTTTTTAGAGCTGCTTGCAGCATTTTTCAGTTAATATACTTTTTGTTTTTTGAATCTTGCCTCTGCCTGTGCCCTGGGTCTGCTCTGCGCCTCTGATTCTGACAATGATATAATTATTATTGTAGTCATGAGGATTTTCACTTAGTGTTTTGCAACAGAAGTACTAAAGGAAACTTAATCAAAATAAATCGGTACAACTCATGAAAATATTTGGATCAAACTTTTTTATTGTTATAAATGCAGTGTTATACAATGTTAAAAAGAACAGATATTTAAAACTAAAAGAATTGGTGGAAATTTTATTTTAACTCTTGAAGAAATACAAATTTATTGTTACCTTTTTATCTATGCCACAAAGAAAAAGTTACAGGTTTGACAGGAAAATAAATTAACAGTGTCTGTTTTTTATTATATTTAGGATTTCATAGCATAAATAATCATGTCTTGTTTTCATCATTAACCCTCCATGTTACAAAATAGGACAATAATGTTTTTTTTATATTTCAGTCATTTTTTTCACTAAAACATCAAAGAACTTTGATATAAATGTGTAAATGCTTCAAACAAAACTAACAACATCACTTTAATACAAAGTAAATGAAAGCATAAATTTTAAAAGATTGACAAGATTTTCTAAGTCAGTCAGATTCAGTCAGTTTTTGCAGCAAAATGGAGAAAAATGTTATTTCTGTTGGATTCGATCCATCATTTATGGAGATATGCATCAAGCCAGAGTTCCCCTGAGGTTTTCAGTGAACTGCAAAAATGAAACAGTGAGAAAAAAAGTGGACAATATATTAATCTATTGCACAACCTGTATAAGGACTGAGTGAGTTCTTTCCTGCTCATCCTTCTTTACCTGACAACATCAGTCATTCCTCGCCACAGAGTTTTAATCTCGTAAGGAATCCCATGTTTTTCACACAGAGTGCGAACCCGCTGGGCCACCAGGTGGTAATTGTGCCGAGGCATCATGGGAAACAAACTTAGGGAAGAGAAATTAAAAAAGAACGTTAGGTGAGACATCAATCAAAAGTCTCCTTTCCAACACCCTGGTGTAAATATTCTCAAGAAGGCTGAGCAGAGAGCAGCTTCCCTTTTTTAAACACTAGAACCTCCATGCTGGTCTGCAGCTCTGCAGGCTGGATCCTGGTCCTCTCAACGTTGAACAGGTGTGTCAGGTATGACAGCAACACGGTAGCATTTTCTCATCCACTCCCCATGCGCCATTGTTGGAACGTTTTTTATTTCCCTCAGCAGCCTCTGCAAGGGTAATACTCACCCTCCTCTATATCCTCAGCAGTGAACTTAGTGACCAGAGCTTTCACCCAATGCAGGTCAGCAATTCAATTCCCAAATGTTTTCTGAAATCCCAAATGTTTCGCTAAAATGTACTTGAAGCCAACCGGAAATCCATCCCCTTGGCCTCTCCTAATTCCTCCATCACCCAGGTTTGAGCTTCTGATACCTCCTTTCAGACATTTGGTACCTATCAGCTGCTTTAGACACCCCACATGAGAAAAAAACTATTGGGTCATCCCAATTCCCAGATGTGATGGTTAAAACTTTGAGAGAAGGGCTAAAGAATAGGACAAAACATGATAAAATAAGGCTCAAACACATTTGTTTTTGACTTACTGGTGCTCAATTTGAAAGTTGAGGTGTCCACTGAACCAATCGTTGAAGAAGGATTGTTCGATGTTACAGGTGGATTGTAACTGAAAATAAAATTTTAAAAAAGTGTAGATGTTTGATTTTTTCTTTTTTGATAACAATTACGGTGTCCCTGCTTATGCTATAATCGACATAAAGATACTGTATTTCATTTTATCATACAAACAATAAAACTAACAGGATGATAGAATAAAACTAAAACAGGAAAATCTTGATATCTTAAACACAGTTTCCAATTTAAAAAACATGGAAGTCCTGGTACCTGCATGGTCAGCCAGTCCTCGTGCCTCTCATACTCAATCTCCATCGGTATATGATTCATCTGAGTGACCCACACAAACCAGTGACTCTCTAAAAACCTGTAAAATAAGCAGTAAGAAATAAGGGATAACAGATGTAAATTAGCCTTGGGCTAAATCTGGTGCAATGCATCGAATGTTTTTACGCTTATATTTTAATTGCACACTGTCCTGATTAAATAAAAATAAAAAGAAAATGACCAAATGTGGTGTTTGATCATCAAAATGAAACATACAATCATTTTAAAAACATTTTTATCATGGGATACGAATTGTCTTTAACACAAAACAAACCTGACCAATTAAATATGTTATCTTTGTAGTTATTTACCTGACAAAGGTCAGGAGTGCCAATGAGCCAAAGAAGCCATACAGCGGTGTATAACACCAGAAGAAGCGGAGGTAATACGTCACGGCCCAAGCAAAATCCTTCAAAAGAAAAGGTTTATACAATTTCAAAACTGGTCAAAAGCGTATGAATTGTCCAATATTTTCATGAATGACGACAAGTGACAAAAAAATAAATAAGGCAGGCACTCATATGGAGTGGTAAACAAAATGAAACACCTGATTTTCTGGGTAAAGATCAAGTGACCTGACTGGAGGACCTCAAAAGGACTCAGATAGTCCATAGTCACATGTTTTATGGATGTATGATGTGTCTCAGGAGGAGTACGGTAAGAAAAAACTGGATGTCACTGATGCAGCGCTGTGCCATTAGGGTCCCCCAAACTATCATCAAAGGTAGCTTGAAGTCATTTATTTCTCTACAGTATAACTTCATGAGTAACACCCGTCTGTTTCTTCACCACATAGGCATGATCAGTCCTCTCCTCTCAGTCTGCCATACATGCACATTAATCACCTATGGTAATGTAAGGAATTTAGGAGTTGTCTTAATTACTGATTTTAAAACATTACACATTCTGTTGGTTTTCCTTAGGGA
>JARVJO010030962.1:0-10618 GCA_031762555.1 Cynodonichthys magdalenae | reverse complement strand
CTGGTGGAAAGAGATATTCAACTGGCCTCCACTTCATTGAATGCAAAGATTTGGGCTCATTTAGGTTTTTAATAAATTAATCTGAGTTTGACACGAGCTTCACTATGTGCAAAGTTTGCAAAATGAAGATGAATCACTTTGGGAACACGACAACTGGCCTCACATTATCAGTTTTGAGTAAAAAAAAAAAAAAATCGATTTTGTATCGAATCGTGGCCCCAAAAATCAGAATTGAATCGAATCGTGGGATAGCAAAAGATTCCCACCCCTAATAATTACAAGTCGCTGTATGCTTTCTTCTGGATTTTTTTTTTGTTTGTCAAATAAATTCTTTCAGATTTATGTAGCCGAATTGTATTACTGATGATGTTGCAGACATCTTCTGCCGCTCCCAGACAACTCCACTTTCTTGGAGTGCCGCGTGCAAGTGAAAGGTGGTGAGGATGGGGAATAGAAATTACAAAAATAACTAATTAGCAATGAGTCATGCTTGGATTTGAATCGGTAAGTTTTACATCCAATGAAAGCAAGGACGTTAACAAATAAGTTGGATAATATTCTGGCAATTTTGTGATATTTCCTCAGTTGTGGTCTTGACTGATCTTTACATAAAAACCAGGAACCCTAATGTCCAAGACCAAGACCGGTCTCGAGTACTTCAATACCAGCAGATAACTTTTTGAATAATCTGTTAGGATTTTAATTCTGACCGGACTGATGAGCAAACAGCTAGTTGACAACTAGGTCTACATTTGGTCAAAGCTTTTTTTTTTTTTTTCAGAATCACAATTCAAAATATCTGAGCTGTTGCTTTCTTTAAGTAATGAAGAAATAAAAAGAGGTAGAGATACAGAGAAGGTGGCTGTTAGTAATTCTCAGGTCAGAATGCTGCAGCGATGAAATGAAAAGCAGCAGCAATGACCTGGAGTCCCACAGGAGGAAACGGCAGCTAAAACATGACAGAGTAATATTTCCATAGGTGAAAGAGCGGAATGAGACAGCCGAGAGCTACAAGATGCGACAAAAGAGGCAGCAAACTCAAAACGATGAGATTTAGCCGTGGGGCTAGCTCCGAGCACTTTGATAAAACGTCCCTGTTGGACCGTTGTAAACAAACAGATGGACCAAATGGGAAAACATAAAATCCGGTGCAGTTTGTGTAATGGAAAATCCCAAATGTTTCCACATCATAAACAGTCTGTCTCACCCCGAGGATTCTCAAACTCAGCTCAATATCCGCCTCCTCATCCAGGCCTGTGACATTTGCAGAGAAAACCTTAAACAGGAGGGAGCTGGGGGGGGAGTGCTCCTCTGCTCTTTTTTTCTCATTAGAATCCCCTCATCAGTCATTTCCCCACGGAGCTTCTGCTTGACAAGTCGGGGTTTATTAATCGCTCCAGGAAATATTATTGACCTGGACCTTCTGCTCACCCCCCGCCCCCTCGTCGCTGCAGCGAAGCATCTCTGCTCTGCCGCCCACCTCCGCATTCCTCCGCTGTCCGACCTGGACACAAGACAGGAGACTGCGGCACAAACCCTTAAACAGGGTCTTCATTGACTCTGCGCTTGGCCTGGGCTCACTTTTAACTGCAGCTGCAATAAACCACACACACGCCCTCACACACACCTGCAGCCACAGAGGGGACTCAATTTGCTGTGCTTCGTTACCATTTTCTAATTTAGAGTAGTAAAAAAAGGTAGTTAAAGCTGCAAACATATCAAGGCTTATTAATCTGTAAATCTGAGAATCAGCAGGAAAAAGAAGCGCTTAAATGGATTTTTAAAATCTAGTCTGGATCCTCAGACTCAAAAATAGAGCACTGGGATAAAATCTTGTAGTTTGGCTGTTTGTGTTGTGATTTCTAACGTGGATTATTCTTTAAAACAAACACATGCGACTTCCTGGAAATCCCTTGTGCTCCGGCGCGGCCTTGTTACGGAAATAGCCGAAGGAAAACAGCTGGTATCGGCTGCATCATTGGGACTTAGTGGAAGTTCTCTTTCCTGTTTCTGATGATGCATTTTATGTCAGTGCTGTTAGGTTGTAGAGTTGTGATGGCTGGTCTAATATTAAGCAGATATGAAACTAACTTTTGCATACAAATCAATAAATTATTAATTAGCAATGCAACATTTTAAATGTTTTTTTTTCTTGTATTGATTTTTTTTTTTTTTAAATAAGCTCATTGTGAAGCGTGTTAATGTGACCTTGTGTTCAAAGGTTGAAGTATTCTGCCACCGTGTGGACATGTTTGGTATTACATGTGCTTTATGACCGGACTAATAAATGACCAGGATATGAGTGTGTTGTTCCATTGTGTCCTGGTGAACTTCGCACCGATGAGCACATTCCTGAAAGCAGGAGTCACAGAAAAAAAAAACAGACCTCAGATCTGTCAAAAGCTTTTGTGCAAGCCTGAATAGCGATACTGTCCAGCAGTTACGCTCTCATGAATATCTCGACTGCAGACATGTCTGCCACTAAATTTAATATCCGTCTTCGTTTTGTTTTCTTGCAGCCACAATGGTCCCCCTTCTGTTTCTGGTGACTGACGTACATAATTCCACTGGCAATGGCAACAGTACGAAAGGTAACGAGAAAAACAAGTCGGCCTCAACATGTGAACGGTACAGGATAATGTGTGAAAACAACAAAATCCCAATCACTCCCACTGCAATCATCACTTTCCTCAAATATATGATGATTATGCATCGTCTGCTCTGAATACATCAGTTTAAAGGAGAAGTAGCCTGCTTTTAAATCCTTCTTTTTCACATTTAAATCATTCAGTTGGGGTCCATATAAAGTGGAACTGCAATGCTTTAGGTCTTAATTCTTCATTGTTGTAGCTCCACAAGCCCCTCTTTCACCCGTTCTGAGGTGCATCTGAGAGCAACTCGTTTTGGTGCTGTCTCTTTAAATGCAATGAGGCACTTCACACCCCGCCCCGCTCCATGTCTCACTCCCAATGATCATTTTCCACTCCACCCCATTCGTCCATTTTTGTAGTTTGATAGAGATAAGATTATCCAGCGGTGCAGCAACGTTTATTTACAAATTAAATAATAGAGGTCAACAACTGAAGACTTGTCCATCCAGCCTTACATGTTGGAGCCAGAGTCTGACCCAGAACCAGAGGAGAATGAAGACGACGAAACTGCAGAAGCACAGATTCACTAAATTAGTTAGCCAGACGTCCATGACCTTGTTTAGCAGTTCTGCAGCAAATACAGAGACTTTATTGTTGAAAATATATTGTAGAAAACAGAGAAAACTGAGCGGATTGAAAAATATGATCCAAACACATTATAAAGAGAGACTAAAACCAAACTTTTCTGCACTCCTAGAGACTTCAAGTACACAACAAAATGTATTTAAAGGCTAAAAAAGTGTATATTGCATGATATGTCCTCTTTAAAGGAACTGATTCTGTGATTGATACTTTCAGCATCATCTACATATTAGACTTTGCAAGGGGTCTGTAACCCCTACAATCACCTGGTCTGTGTTCAGCACACGCAGCAACACAATCCGACTTTAAAGTCACCAGACTATCCTGTTAACAATAGCCTTACACAGGTTTTTATTACCAGGTCACGATGAAACGAAGCAACCACAGACCCTCATTTACAGCTTATTGCAGACACTTCTAGACTGATTTAATAGCTGACTGTATAGCTGTGACTAGAGGCCTGATCTAATTCCTGGAGCCTCTAATTTTCTGTTGGATATACCAACAAGATGAAATGAGTAGATGATTATCTATGCTGTCCAAATCCTGCTGAGACCAGTTATTAAACTGGCTCTTTGGCCAGGAGATACTTTGCTGTTCCAAGTGTTCATTTTATCACAGCAGCTGAATATTAGTGCATACACACACACATGCACACACACACAGAGTGGTGCTTTTTCCTGCTTTAAAGAAAGTGCTGGCGGTGCTCCTTGACCTCTTAGTTTTGCCTTTCCTTCTTCCTCTTAAGATGATACATCGCCCAGCCAACACATCCTCTCTACTGTGCTGGTTGGTCTCCTGCTGCTGGTCATCATCATACTGCTGCTCTGGTACTTCCTCAGGTAAATACAAAAACAAACAAACAAACATAAATAAATAAATAACCTCCCCAACACTGACAGACTCCCTTGCCCTTGCTATTTCCTCCCTGGCTTCCATTGACTGGCAGTGAGCCAGGCTCAGGGGCAGAGCTCAGGGTGACAAACACTTCCTCCTTTTAGTCACTGAGGCGGAGCCCAGTCAGGAAGTGCTGTGGGCTGACTCCCTCGCATGTTTAGTGAGAACAGAGCAGGCTGTGGCAGAGTGCAGAACAAATTCTCCACTAAACCCTGACTTCAACCAAGACATCAGCTAATGAGAAAAAATAGCTTCTACAACTTAAAATGGTAGGATGTAGAGATTTCTGCTCATGGATAAGCATTATCTCTTACCTATAGTTGGATTTTTTAAAAATTCCTTTATATAATCCAGTAATTTTTTTTTATTATGTTATTGTCTCTCATGTCTTACAGTTTTTATTTTTCTCTCCTTCAGGTTAAAAAACCAGAGGAAAGCAGTTGTCACAACAGTTGACAAGAAAATACCAAATGGCATCTTGGAAGAACAAGGTAATGTAAAGGGAACGCTGTTAGAGGCTGATTGTAAACTGTGTGACAAGGTGCACTGATACAAATTCTTAGCAGTTAAAAGACGCTGAAGTGAGGATCACAAACACTTTTTTATAAAAAGAAAAAAAAAAAAGAAAAGAAACTCTGACAAAGAGACAGAAAAATGTGTTGAGCTTTCCGTTTGTGACTGTATGTATAGGTTGTCGCACCATTTTTGTGGTCGTTTTCTACTTCCTGTGGTTCATGTGAAGAACGAAACAGCGTCCTATCTCCATCAACATTTAGAGCTTTGTGATGCTATCTGTGAAGTTAGAATCCATCCATATGTTATTTTAAATGTCAGCTGGCTTTATAGGAAATGGGTCATGTTGAGGATTTGTCCCTGTTCTTTAGGAACCATGATTCCAGTTCTGAAGAAGATGGGACGTTGTGTAAAATGTGAATAAAAACGATGTTGCTGCCAATCTCAAACATTTTATTTAAAATGGAAAATGTATTTAAACTAAGAAAGTGTATCATTTTTTTGTGCAAAAAAGAGAAAAAAAAAGTCATTTTGAATGTTATGGCAGCGACACATCTCAAAACATTTGGGACATTTTTATCACTGTGACACATCTCTTCTTTTCACAAGTCTGTAAACATTTAGAAACTGGGGAGATCAGCTGTTGGAGTTTTTTTTCCCACCATTCTTCTCTAAAGGATTCAACAATCCTTGTTTTTTTTATTTTTGTGACACGTCAAATGTTTTCATTCGGCGAGAAGTCTGGCCTGCAGGCAGACCAGTTCAGGACCATATTTGTTGTCATGGATGCAGAATGTGGTTTAGTGCCATCTTGCTGAAATATGCAAGACCTTCCCTGAAAATAACATTTTCTGGAAGGAAGCTTATATTGTTCTAAAACCTGTCTACGCTTTCTTTTTTCTAAGCTGCCTGTGCCTTATGCAGTGATGCATACCCATACCATCGAGAAGTCTTTCCAATATTTCCTTAAAGAACTTTATTCTGAAATTGTATGCTATTGTATGTATACTGTTCATTTGCGAAAAGAGGTTTATGAGATTTGCAAATCATTGCTTTTTGTTTATGTACATTTTACACAATATCCCAGCTTTTTCAGATTTTTTTATCTAATGTTAAAAAGGCATGACCAGAACACGCTGTGCACTTGCCTGTACAAATATATATATTGTTTAATAGCTGAGACATTTCGCGAAGATACCATATGTGAGAAAAGTAACCGATCTTAAAATAAGTAGTTTTTACTCATGTGTCTGTGATGTGATGTGGTTTGTTTTTTAGACCTTGGATACAGTACTGAGTCTATATACACCGTTTTACCACCAGGTCAGGTACTCAGGGTGGCAGCACAAGTGATGGCATGTTACTAACTCTCTCCTCTCACCTTGTCCGACTGTTTGTTCTGAGTTCTGTTAACTGGAGGCGCAGTGCTGTGGCTCCTCACTGGGTTCTTTTGGTTCTTTAACACCCGTCAGTGTTTGGTGATCTGTGAATTCCGCAGCAGTGCAGGCAAACATGCTGCAGTGTCACAAGTGCAAATTTGTTCTCTTTTAATGAAGTAATACATGTTTAAAAGCTGATTCCCAACCAGACCTGCAAACTTTGGGTCAAACATGTAACGGACGATCAATCTTTTTAAAGTAGCTGAAAGTTTCACTAATTATAAGATGAAATATGTAAATAGTAAAAATGAAAACTATCAAATTGTTTAAAAAGAATATTGTGAAAAAAGTACTAAAATAAATAGATGGATAAAATATAGAAAGGAGACTTGATTCTAACAATGCCAGAAAGAAAGTTCTCACGATATAACAGCATTCAAAGTTTGTGTTTGAGAGGACAATAAGCTACTACCACACCAAACTTTAGCTCAGTATTTATAAAACTAAGCTATTATAGCCCTTTTTGGCTTAATGTGTTCATTTCAATTTGACTCGTAAACTGATTCTTTAAAAATGTACCTGGTTGTTTTACATCAAATTTAACAAAAAAGGAACTGAAATTAGTTTTTTAGACAATACTGGCATCTTTCAGGCAGAAAAACCTCATTTAAATGAGAAAATGAATAATAACAGTAATGTAAAAGATCATTCTGTCATTAGGAGTTTGTCCCTAAAGGTTGGGAAGCACAGTTTCAATTCAACCCAATCGTAGTTTATTTACTAAAGCATCACTGTAATGTTAGTTTATCTAATGAATTGAAATGATTGATCTAACCTTAAATCATGTATTTATTACAACAAAACCAAGTCACTTTGTGGAGGCGTCACACCAACTATCTGTCCCTCCACCCCCCCGTAGAGCAACAGACGGTGGTCCTTCTGCCCAGATCCCCCACAGCCTCCAAGACCTACTTACCCATCCCGGTCGACCACCTCGAGGAGGAATACAGGCTCCGCTCAGCTGATGACGGCAAGCTCTTCAGGGAGGAGTACAACGTAAGTCTCAGAGTTAAAAACAGTCATTGAGCAGTGTTTATCAGCTTTACAACCAAAAGCCTTTAAATGTCACACATGGCAACAAAATCACCTAATACTCCAAATTAGACTTAAAGGGATTTCCCCCCTCAAAAAAACGTTTAAATGCTAATGAAAGGGTAATGAAGATCTAAACCACAACTTGCAGGATTATTTTTATTCAGGAAAATTACAAGAGTAATGTTTGTCACATTATCTGTGACACATACTGACTTCATACTCACCCACATGAATGAAAAGTACCTTTTGGGCTATTCCTGTTTGTTATTGAGGATCTGAGTCAAACTACAAGGCTTGACTACTGATTCATGTAACACAAATTGGATTTTTATTTGGACGGTTGTAGAAACAGACAGAGGAAGTTGAACTTCTCTGCTTGGGTATCGGAGGAAGTGCCTACAGGCAGCAGAACACAATGCGCTAACTTTAAGCTGATGGCAGAATGTTTCTTACCACGTGGAGTTATGTCACATCATTCACTCTGCTCCGCAGTCCTTGCCAGGGGGCAATCCCCAAGGGGCATACGAGGAGGCCAACAAGGACGAGAACAAGGAGAAGAACAGATACCCCAACATCCTCCCCTGTGAGTGTCTGTTCCGTCAGTTTTCTTCTGAGTTCAAACCCGACACTCCTCGTTTCCTGTTTTTATTTGCATTTTATTTATTTTCTGACCATAAAATCACAATAAAATGTTCCATAAATGTTCACATGCATTCACAGTGACAGAACAATATTCTAATAGTTTCCTTAGCTGCCTTTTTACTCCACTCTCGCATGCATTCACACAGCTTCCTGTTTCGGTTGTATGCAGAGTTGTTATCTTTCTTTTAAACTTTCTCTGTTCTTAGAACTGTTGTGTGTTTTAAAGATTTGTAATGGGCTTTTTATTATTTGAAATGCCTGTTCCGTCTCTTGCCCAATATTTGTATTAAAAACTGAAGCTACTTATTGAAAGTTTGGCATAAGGTCTTTAAACAAGAAGGCCTGTTGTAAACCATTAAAGCTCTATTTTTAGGGTTAGAAGCCAGATAACGAAGGATAAACTGCCAACAAGTCTCTGTTCACAGTTTTTAGACTAAATCAGGCAACCTGTCGAAAAAACACACACAACTACATTCAGTTGCAAACTGTGGTAAACCAAGTGTGATCTCTCCAAAGCTTAAATATATCTGTTGCTTCCTGGTCTCGTGTGCAACATTTGCAGTCAGTTTTGAATGCAGATTGTGAAATAAACCGTATAAATTTATCGTGTTTTTACATTTAGACGATCATTCCAGAGTGGTTCTGACTCAGTTCGATGGGAAGCCATGTTCGGACTACGTGAACGCATCTTATGTTGATGTGAGTTTCAGTTTTGTAAATCATCATTATAGATAATGCAGCACATTTTCACAGACTTGAACAAAGCAACTTTTTAAAGGGGGTTATTATGCAAAATTGTTTTATTTGAGCTTCATCGTGTTATAATATTCCCTCATTAAAACATACTCAGAGTGATGCTTTGCAAAGAGAAATCCTTGAATCTCCTGTGGTCGCCATGTGGAGCTGCCTAAATGCTTGCTGGAACAAAGCACCGCCTATTTACACAAAGCTCCTCCCTGGAGCTCAGTCTACAAGCGAGCTCCCGCCCCACAGAGCACTCCTCCCCTGAAGAATTGTTAAAAACGTGCTGAAGTGGGAGTGTCTGAAACGGTAGAAGGTTCTTAAAGAGACAGAAGCCAGTTTCAGGGCATTTAGATAGACTATGATGTAAAGTCAAATTTATTTTTGATATACAGCATTTTCATAACAAATGAAGGTAACAGTTACTTGATTGGGGTATAGAGTTGAAGTATGTGCCTGGAAAATGCATAATCCCCCCTACCCTTTTAAAAACCTTAAAAGTAGGAGTTTGCATAAGTTACTAAAAACATTTTTTAGTTGTCCTTAACGTGTATATTGCTTCTTTTTTCTTCTTCCAGGGTTACACGGAAAAGAACAAATTTATAGCTGCACAAGGTAAACTAAAGAGAGATCTCATAAAAAGACTTTTAAAAAAACAAACAATTATTACATTTACATATTTTGCATTCCAGGCCCAAAAGAAGACACAGTGGCAGATTACTGGAGGATGATCTGGGAGCAGAAAGTAGCAACTGTTGTCATGTTGACAAATCTAAAGGAGCGAAAAGAGGTTAGTTTATAAGCTGAAAGCGGACATGCAGTTAATATTAGATGTAACGTCAACGGTTTTACTTCCTACAATAAACACAAGTTTACCTCAAGAGGCTTGACGGTCAGATATCTGTATTAGCGGTCAGCCAAAATTAGTTGGATAATTTCAGTCTGTTGAATAATGAGAAAGAAAAGCAGGATCATATAATTGTTTTACTTAAAGAGATTTTTGAAAAATAAAGCCCAAAAATAGTTTGTTTTTTTTGACTGATAGCTCTGACTCTTGTGGAGAGTTAAAAGTGAAACTCATTAACTGGTCATATAATGAAGTTGTTTTATTTTAGGAAGAATTATCAACTCTAACTGCATCGTTTTTATGTTAAATCAGCTCTGAACAAAGAGAAAAGATGAATGGGATTAAAAAAAATCAATAAAGAACTGGCTGGTATTTGATTCAGAAAGCAGATAGATGTAAATCAATATTCATATAATGTGCTATAAAGTCCTTAAAGGCAGCATCATAACCCTGCCAAGTTAGTTATTGACTGATTTCACCTTTTCTTTCAACACTAATCTGGACTGATTGGCTGTGAAAATGAAACGTGGACTGTTTATAAGGCTCATCCACCTGAGCTACTTTGTCTTTATAAAACAAAGGCCAGAATTGAAACATTACTTCAACCATGAATACTGCAGGACAAGTGTCACCAGTACTGGCCAGACCAGGGCTGTTGGACATACGGGAACGTGAGGGTGGCAGTCGAAGACTTCACAGTCCTGGTGGATTACACAATTCGCAAGTTCTGTGTACAATACGTAAGTAAACTTTATAGTTCCTGTTCTGTTCTCTAAATATACAATGCTTATCTGCTTCCAATTTCTACAGAATTTTTGAAGAAGGGTTGGCATTGTTTCTGTTAGAAGCTGTCAAAAGACCACTGCTGGTTATTTTTAAACACTTCTCTGCCTCGGTTTTGTGTCTTCACGCAGCAGGCCAGTGATGCTGCTAAAACTCCCCGTCTGGTCACCCAGCTCCACTTCACCAGCTGGCCTGATTTTGGAGTTCCTTTCTCCCCGATTGGCATGCTCAAGTTCCTCAAAAAGGTCAAGGTGGTGAATCCACCTTTTTCTGGACCTATTGTGGTCCACTGCAGGTACTCAATTCAATTCATTTCAGTTTATTTTTATAGCGCCAAGTCACAGCATACGTTGTCTCAGGGCACTGTACATGAAAAAAGAACAGTCTGAAGAAGAAGCCAGCAGTTTGTGTTGAATCACTTCATCACAGTCTCCCATCCTGAGCAAACAGTGGAGAAGAAAAACTCCCTATTAACAGGAAGAAACCTC
>JARVJO010030961.1:0-10623 GCA_031762555.1 Cynodonichthys magdalenae | reverse complement strand
ATTCATTCTGACTGAACACACGTATTCATGCTGACTGAACACACCGAATAATTTTGACTGAACAAACGGATTCATTCTGACTGAACACACCGATTCATTCTGATTAAACACACCATTTCATTCTGACTGAACACACCGATTCATTCTGACTGAACACACCGATTCATTCTGACTGAACACACCGATTCATGCTGACTGAACACACCGATTCATGCTGACTGAACACACGTATTCATGCTGACTGAACACACCGATTCATGCTGACTGAACACACCGATTCATTCTGACTGAACACACCGATTCATTCTGACTGAACACACCGATTCATTCTGACTGAACACACCGATTCATTCTGACTGAACACACGTATTCATGCTGACTGAACACACCGAATAATTTTGACTGAACAAACGGATTCATTCCGACTGAACACACCAATTCATTCCAACTGAACACATTGATTCATTCTGACTGAACAAACTGATTCATTCTGACTGAACAAACCGATTCATTCTGACTGAACAAACCGATTCATTCTGACTGAACAAACCGATTCATTCTGACTGAACACACCGATTCATGCTGACTGAACACACCGATTTAGTCTTACCAAAGACCTCGATTCACTCCAGCTAAACACTGACTCATACTGACCGACTCTTTCCTCCTGCAGCTTCAGCAGCTCAGACCTGAATGTAAAGCTTTGTGTAGAATTTAGTTGTTTTGTTTGTTTTTGTTGGAGGATAAATCACATTCACAAGCAGCTGTTATGGATCAAATTCACCAAAACATTTTACTTTTATAGATAAACTCTTAAATCTTTTATTTAATTTGAATTAATCTGGAAGCTGCTGATTCTGATATACAACAGTTTTTAAGAATAACTAATTTTGCTGATTTAATTTCATGAAAGCTGAAATGTGTTTAAAAACATGTGGAGCTTAATGTTTCTTTTATTTGGAATACTTTGTTCATGTTAGGTTCATTAAATTTTATGAAAATGTGATAAACATTTAGTTTAAAAGATTAAAATTGTAAATTCTGCTGATCATTTATTTACCTGAAAGAGAATTTCTCTTTATGAATGTCTGATATTATCTTATATGTTTTGTTTAATTTTCTGCAGCTTTAAGATGTTTGTTCAGTTTTGTACCGAGAAATAATTTGCAGAAAAGAAAATCTGCTTTTAGCTTATTTCTAAAATAAAATAAAATAAAGTTGTTTAAACTGTTTAACTTAATTATTTGTCTTTTTAAGAAGAAGATATAAAAAAGATTTTAATCTGAGCAATAAATAAAGTTAAATTCTTTCTATTTTTTAACCCAATAAATATTTATTTACCTAAAATAAAATACAGAGAAATGATCAGACTTTGATCTTATTTAAAGAACATTTAGATTAAATTTAAAAGTTGTATTTTTCTGTATTTGTTCTATAAGACATAAATTAAACATTAATGAGTTTTTATGAGTCTTATGTTGAGAACAATCAAACAGAACGTTTCCTTCTACAGTTGGTCACAAGTGTTCGTGAGAAAAGAAACCGCTCTGCTGTGGCTTCATCATCATCATCACCACCATCATCATCATGACTGTTAGAAACACCACCTGTGGTTAAAACAAATGTTCCAGGAAGCATCTGTGAGAAATAAACGGCTCAAATCTTCACCTCAGAACGTTATTTAAACAGACCCCGAGTTTAAAGATCAAAGACTGATTCATTTATTAAAAACTAAATTAAAATCCTTCATCTTGAAGGAACGCACGTCACCCGCCATCGTACATGTCAGAGCGTGCAGAGGACAACTCTCAGCTACTACCACACCAGACTGCAGCACATTATCTGCGGCGGCCACCTTGAATCAGATCGACTCCAAAGGTTCAGTTAAAGTCGTCCACTGGTTCAGAAGATGTTTTGCTAACAGAATAATAACCATGATGAGTTATCACAGCATCAGGAGATGAAACATCATCGCTCTCCTTCTGTCAATAAAATAAATCAACAACAAAATGATTTAAAGGAGACAAATCTATTTACTGTTAGCTGCGGCCTTCATGAGTTTGACTCTACAAGCTGGGCTCAAACCTGCGGACTCTGGGTGACAGGTCTGCAGCACCGAGCGCTGATCCATCCCAGTCATCACCTGATTGTTTCTATCAGCTTCACTTGTTTTACAGTTTTCTTTCAGATTCATCTGATAAATGTTTGATTGTTGAAGCGAGGAACTGTTCAGTCCATCGTTTCACAAACCACTGAGACAAGTCGTCTCGTCTTCCTCTGAAGACAAACAGGACAAAATGTCCCTGATGCTTCAGCTCGTCTCATTATTTCAATTCAATTCAGTTTATTTATACAGTGCCAAGTCACAATCATTGTTGTCTCAGGGCACTGTACACAAAAAAATAAAAGCTAAAGAAGAAATTACAGATTCACTGATTCTATCAAACAGATGAACTGATTCTATCAAACAGATGAACTGATTCTATCAGACTGAACTGATTCTATTAAACAAATGAATTGATTCTATCAAACAGATAACTGATTCTATCAAAGAGATGAATTGATTCTATCAGACTGAACTGATTCTATTAAACAAATGAATTGATTCTATCAAACAGATAACTGATTCTATCAAACAGATGAATTGATTCTATCAGACTGAACTGATTCTATTAAACAGATTCACTGATTCTATCAAACAGATAAACTGATTCTATCAGACTGAACTGATTCTATCAGACTGAACTGATTCTATTAAACAGATGAATTGATTCTATCAAACAGATAACTGATTCTATCAAACAGATAACTGATTCTATCAAACAGATAACTGATTCTATCAAACAGATGAATTGATTCTATCAGACTGATTTGATTCTATCAGACTGATTTGATTCTATCAGACTGATTTGATTCTATCAAACAGATGAACTGATTCTATCAGACTGAACTGATTCTATTAAACAGATTCACTGATTCTATCAAAGAAATTCACTGATTCTATCAAACAGATAAACTGATTCTATCAGACTGAACTGATTCTATCAAACAGATGAATTGATTCTATCAAACAGATGAATTGATTCTATCAAACAGATGAATTGATTCTATCAGACTGAATTGATTCTATCAGACTGAATTGATTCTATCAAACAGATGTACTGATTCTATCAGACTGAATTGATTATATCAGACTGAATTGATTCTATCAAACAGATGAATTGATTCTATCAGACTGAATTGATTCTATCAGACTGAATTGATTCTATCAAACAGATGAACTGATTCTATCAGACTGAACTGATTCTATTTAACAGATTCACTGAATCTATCAGACTGAATTGATTCTATCAAACAGATGAACTGATTCAGAAGCAGGACAGAAGAAGTGAGACAGAAACCAACTAATTTTTTCTGATCGGTGGAGCAACACTGCCCTCTGCTGTCAGATTACTTTGACTCAACTTTAGTTAATTTTTAGTTTTCAGCCATTTATGAGAGACTTTTTAAAGTTTTATCTTCTTTACTACCTGAGCTGCAGCTCCATGATAAACATGTTTAAATCTCTGCAGGTCGGTTTCAACAAGAAAACTACAGAAATGATCTTTTCTGTGTGAATGCTGAGTCCTCAGTGACTCTGCTGAAATCAGCTGAGGAAGCAGAACGGAAGCTAAAAGCAGCAGAATAGTAGCTAAAATTACCAAAACATATGCTCAAGCTAAAATGAGCAACACTGTTAAAATTAGCAAGAGATGCAAAAACTAAAATTGACAAACTAATAGTGTCAATTAGCAGAACAAATGGTAAAGCTCAAGTCAGTAAAACGGTTGTTAATATAAAAAAACTGTAATTTAAAGAAGCAGAATAGTTGCTAATGAGCTAACAACTAAAGCAGCAAAAGTTAAAATGAGCAAATTAGATGCTAAAGCTAAAATTGACAAAACCATAGCTTTAAGTAGCAGACAAACAAAATAAACAAGTGTAGCTAAAAGTGACAAAGCAAATGATACAACAGCAGCTAAAACCTAAAAAAACATGCTCCAAAAAGCATAAAGACATAAGCAGCTCCAGCAGCTGAAGAAGAATTCAACTAGAGCAATGTTTCTTAAGGAAATAAAGAGAAATTAATGTTTTTTTCAGTGGAGAATTTTATTTTACATCAAGTTAAATGTTTTGAAAAAATAAACGTTGCAAAAACCAAAAATTACAGAACCTGATGAATGAGCCGAATGTTTTGATATATAAACAGCTAAAATAGTCTGCAGATGAATGGAAGAAACAGAAGAAACTAAAAACATTTAAACTTCAGTTTTATAAAGAATCTGTTTTCACCTGAACTACTTTATTTTTTACAGTTTCATCTGTGTTTTATATTTAAATATTTAAAATCGATAAATAAAATAAAATATTAACTCGTGCTTTCATGGATCAGTGGGTTACTTTAAACTCTTCCTGGAGTCTCAAAGATTTTCCCGCATGTTTTACTGCTCCAGGTTCTTGTCTGTGTGGGTCCTCATGTGGACGGACCAGCCGCTGTGATGCCTGAAGGCTTTCCCACATCTCTCACAGGAGTAGGGCTTCTCACCGGTGTGTGTCCTCATGTGGACGGTTAGGTTACTGCGATGAGTGAAGCTTTTCCCACACGTTTCACAGGAAAACGGCTTCAAGCCAGCGTGGACCCTCAAAGAAACAGAATCCGGTTCAGCAGAACTTAGGCCCTGGCCCGTGTGAGTCCTCAAGTGGATGATCAGATTATCGTTTCGACTAAAATCTTTCCCACAGACTTCACAGGAGTAGGGCTTCTCACCCGTGTGCGTCCTCATGTGGACGGACAGCGTGCCGCTCTGTCTGAAAGTCTGCCTGCACACTTTACAGACATACGGTTTCTCTCCTGTGTGAGTTCTCAGGTGAACCGTCAACCCGCCGCTGTGCATGAAACCTCTGCCACACACTTTACAAACGTAGGGTTTCTCCCCCGTGTGGGTCCTGGTGTGGATGGTTAAGTCGCTGCTCTCTCTGAAGGTTTTGCCGCAGATCTGACAGACGTGTGGTTTCTCTCCTGTGTGACTTCTGTTGTGAACTTTCATTTTGTATTTATTCCTAAAGGTTTTCCCACAAACGTCACATATCAGAGACTCTGGAGCGGACTCAGTTCTGGACTGCTTGTTGGAGCCAGAAGAACTTTTGTTTCTGTGACGTCTCTTCTTCAGGCTCAGATCAGTTTTTCCTGATGGTTCTGACCCAACAGGATTGTTCTGCTTCTGATTTGGACTCTCAGATCCAGGAGAGACTCGAGGCCGGAGCTGGTGGTTGTTTGGTTCTGGGTCACTGTCCTCACAAGTCTCCATGCAGGATCCAGTCTCCTCCTTCAGAACCAGATGCTGACCACTGCAGAACTCCTCCTGGTTCTCTTTAAGCTGTGGAGGTTCTGGTTCCAGACTGGAGATCCTGTCCTCCTCCAGCTGGACCTCTGAACAAACAAAAGTCATCAAATAAAAACTGATGTTTATCAATCGTCCAACAACCAGAGACTGATTCTGATGAGCAGAGAGTTGATTTGATTCTCTGGACTCAGTGATTCTTTCTGAACGATTCTCTCCTCCACCTTCAGCTGTTTCTTCTGACTGAAGCTACAGGAAGTCACCTGGTCAGGTAAAGGTTAAAGGTCAGGAGGAGCTGAGCTCTGACTGGATGTGTCGGTACGTGGACCAGAACCAGGTCCTGCTCTGCTGCTGTTTGTTTCTGAATGACTCGGATCTGTCAGAGTCTGATGATGTCATCATGGTTCTGACTCGGAGCAGAAACCAGCAGCAACAGGTTTATTATTTATAGTAAAAACAGTTCTGTCTCTGTCGACGCTGCAGAAGCTTTGATTTTCTGTTAGCAGCGTTAGCATCACCACAACCAGAGGTAACAAAGTAAATAATTATTATTATATAGATTATAAATAATTATTTCTGCTTGAATGATTTCAAAAAAGATAAAGAGGAAGTTGTTACTGAGTTTTTATTCCAGCTTGTTCAGAAATGAAACCTGAAGCTGAAACATGTTCGTCCCAAAGTTTATTAGAACATTAGAGTCTTTAAATGTCAGTTTGAACATTTTAAACACTGACTTTTACTTTTAATTTAATTTCTCATTTTAATATAATTGTTCTGGGATCAATAAAGTATCTTGAATAAATTAAATAATACTTCAGTACAGTAAATATCAGATACTTTAAGACTCAAGTAATATTCTTAGAGAAACTTTAACTTTTAATGAAGTTATTTTATGATAAGAAGTTTGTGTTTTACTGAAGTGGGACTTTAAGGTAGTTTATTTCAAACAGGAAACAGGTTTAAATCATCTGAACAAGTTGTTCTTAAAGAACGTCTGAAAACATCGGATCTGCTTCATGTTGTTGAGTCTAAATTTACTTTTATTTATTTTACTTCCTGTTTGTGTTTTAATAACTGAAAGAAGCAGTTTTACTTTATAAAGGTCAGAAGATATTTTATAACTTCCTGTTTGTAAAATAAAAGTCTTTCTTTCATAAATCAGGATTTAAATTAATATATTTTTGAGTAAATTTGTTCAGAGGAGAAATATTTTGTGAAACTTTTACTTTTTTCTTTAATTCTCTGCTCAGAATAAAATGATTTAAGATTTAAACTCAGGAGCTTTAAAGATAAATTTAACAGTTTATTTTAACGTCCGGCTCAGTTCCCTGGGTCCAGCTGAGTCCATGATGTCTGGTTCTGGAACTGACCTATAATGTGAAGCTGGGTCTCAGGGTCCAGCAGGTGGTCTTGAGGATCAGGATCTTCATCAGGTTCTGACTTCCACCGGACCTCCGGCTTCAGAACCAGCTGCTGGACCTCCGGACTGCTGCAGGGGTCTTCTGGTTCCTCTTTGATCTGTGGAGGTTCCTCCTGGTCCAGGCCCGGGTTCCTCTCAACAAGAACTTCCTTCTTTTCTTCAGACATGTTGCTGCAGGTCTGCAGGGACAAAAACAACAACAAAAACAACAGATCTGGTTTTAGAGGAATCAAATCCTGCTGTTGGACCACAACAACTAGAGACCAGGACTGATGAGAGCTAGAACTGTGGACCCAGAGCCCTGCACAGGTTCTGACAGGTTCCATTAAACCAGGAGCGTCCGGTTCTGGTCCCGAAGGGTCACAATCCTCCAACACCTGCTCATTTAAATAAAGGATTAACAGGATTCTGCAGAACATGAAGACCGGCTGAGAAGGATCAACTAAACCATCAGGAAAGTTGAAACATCAGTTTGGTTTTTTCACAGGAAGGTAAAGTTGTGGAAAGCTTCAGTGGTTTTCAGGAGCCACATCTGTAAATATATTGAATAAACTGAGTTAAAGTTACAAACCTGCTGGGTTCTTCTTCTTCTTCAGAGGTTTCCAGCAGAGCATCGATCCGCTTCGATCCGTTTCTTTAAAATCCATCAAACTTTCCTCAGAAACTCTGAAAATATTCTTCTGTTAACAGAAATAATCAAATCTCCACTGAAGAACCAGAGAAACAGCTTCCGTCTCCTCCGGTTTCAGCTGTTAGCCGCTGTTAGCTTGTTTGTCCTTTTCTTCTTCTGGGGATTATTTCCGGGTTGTAGTTTGACTCCGCCCCCTGGTGGCCACAACCGGAACTGCGTCTGATTTTTAACAGGTAAATGAAAGGTTTTCATAAAAAAATCTTATTTACATTCCGATAAACTTTAAAATGTATTTAAACTTATAAATGTCAACAAATCTACAGAACATGTGTTGTGTTAACAGGATGAGTGTTTAATAAATACATTTTATATTTGAGCCCAAAATAACAACAAACTACATCAACCATCAAGCTTTGCTGTTCTGTAACTCAGTGATGATCAGATTTAAATAACTGTTAAATCTCATTATCAGATTTAATTTAGTTTAATTATCAGATCAGTTCATTTGATTCTTTATTGATCATAAGCTGTTTTTTTCTGTTTGCTAACTTCTGATGTGAAAGTTAAAAAAAGAATCAAATCTTCTGTTTCTGGTGGAAAACCTCAGACATCAGCTCTTTAACTGTAAAAACTTACTTCTGTTTTTAAACAACAAAAACACTTTTTATAGTTTTTTTAATATTGTGTTTGAATCTCTAAAATGTTTGTCAGTTTAATCTTTGCTAAAGTTTCTACAGTGCAAGTTTATGTAGTTTGTCTTATTTACATTTAAATTAAGTGTTTTTAGTTAGTTTGTCTCATTAAGAGTTTTTATTTTACTTTTGCACAGAACATGGATCCTGAGTGAGTTTTGTTTCATAGCTCTGACATCTGCATTTTATAGAGAAAAATATAAATAAAATATTAAAACAGTATTTTCAAAATAAATTTCTACATATTTCAGAGAGGTTTTACAAGAGAAAGAAACAGAGCCTGGTTTTATATTTAGAAATAAAACAATTTAAAATGTTGCAGTTTTTTTAAACAAAAAATCCTAAATTCTGATAAAAACATCAGATTTTCTGATGATAAATCTGCACAGAGTCAGTATGAAGCAGCTCAGGTTGCTTTAAATCCTGTGATCATCTTATATTGTGACTAATGAAGAAACTGAAGTTTTCTGACTCAGTTTGAATCAGTTCAGTTTGATACAAGTAAATCTGGCGCCACCTGCTGGTCAGTCTGTAACATTACAGCTTTACAAAGTATAAAACACATGAATCAGAATCTGTTTTCTGTTAAAACATTATTATTAATGACATCTTTCACTTCTGCTGGTAATAATTTAAAAAAATAATTAATGGAATTCTAAATATTCAACAAAGTTTAAAGGGAAAAAATGTTCGATATAAAAGTCACTGTTTCCAAAGTTTTCCAAAGAATTTGATCTGTCAGAACTGCTCAATGTGGGGAAATAAAACTCAAATTTAATGAGCAGAGATTAGTTTTCCTGGTTGATGTGAGTGTTTTTAATATTCTTTTTTTAATTTGTTTATTTGTAATTTCTGAATACTGTTTTTTATTATTGTGTAACATATTTGTTGTAGATGTCAGTTATTTTCATGTTAATCCTTATTAAAATAGACAAAGTTAACTAAAGTGTTAAACAGGCTGGTTTACAAACAGTCAAATACAATAAAATACAATAAAACAAAGCAAAGAGACAATTTAATAAACTAAAATAAACAGAATTTGAAAGACTTAAAGTGGCTATGGCTGTGGCAGAGTGCTTAGGGGAGTCGTCCTGGAACCAGAAGGTCGCTGGTTCAATCCCCTGTTCCAGCTGTCTCAGTTGTTGTGTCCTTGGGCAAGACACTTCACCCCTGATGCCTCTGATGTGTCCCATCAGTGTATGAATGTGAGGCACTGATTAGACTCCATAGAGGATTGTACATGTTAGCTTGTAGAGATCTAGTAGAGCTGTGTGAATGGATGAATGAGGACACAGATTGTAGTGAAGAGCTTTGAGTGTCCTGGTTGGATAGAAAGGATCTAAACAAGTACAGTCCATTTACCATTTATAGTTCCTTTAATTACAAGAAGTCAAAGAAAACATCCTTAAGTCATTTGTCATAAAACACAGTAATTTAAGCATTTTGTCACATAACTGACAGATTTACTTCTAAACTTGGCTCAGAGTGAAACAGGAAGTGAAACAGGAAGTGACATCAAAGGGGAACTGTTTAGGTTTTTGTTTATTATAACATTATTTGAACTCTGACTCTTCATCTCTGATAGAAACTCAAAATAATCTAAAGAAACATCAGATTCTTCTGTGTTGTTAGTTATTGTAGCAACACTTTGTTTACATTCAGACATTCCCCTGTGACATCACTTCCTGTTACTGAACATGTGAGTTTCTCAACAACTGTTCATCTCAGGGGTGTCAAATGGTTTTTACAATATCATTAATGTTATCTTTCTAAAATTACATTTCTTACAGAAACATGTTATAAACACAGTATAACTGTGACCAGATTGTTTATCGGAGCTCGTCATTATAATAGAATGGAAGGACAGAGAAGCATTGTGAAGCATAGCTTCTTTATTTATTTATTTTATTGTATTTTGGTCCCTGCAGCCTCCTGATGGGAGGTGTTTGGGTTCAGGACCAGATGTTTAAAACCATGTGGACCAAACTGTTCAGTCTGTTAACGACAGAATAACACACAGAGATAATAAATAAATAAAAATGACTAAAAAGGAACAAATGAAAATCAAACAATACTTTAGAATTATGGTTCAACAGAATTATTAAAAACTAAAAGTAATAAAACAAGCCTGAATAAAATAGTTAAACTAAGGTTTTTCTTTGATCACTGCAGCCTGTCTGTTCTGTGATCAGACAGCAGGGGGCAGTGTTGCTCCATCAGTCACCACAATGACTCAGATCAACCATCATTTACTTTACTGTCCAACATGTCCCAGTTAAATGGACATGTTGGACAGAAGCAGTGGACCTGTCTTTGCTTCACTTTTAGACACAACCTGTCTGTGATCCAAAGCTGTAAATGTTCAGCAGAATAAAGTTTGTTTGAGGACTTTCTCCCCTGATCACTCAGTTTGTGTCTGAATCTGCCAGTGAGAATGTAAAAGTGTCTGCTGATGACACTGTTGTTTCCACACATGAAGAAGCAGCAGAGCTTTAACTA
>JARVJO010030959.1:0-10628 GCA_031762555.1 Cynodonichthys magdalenae | reverse complement strand
TTTGTATTTTCCTTTTCTTGTTTCTTTGTATTTTCTTTATTTGCTTTTTCTTTTTATTGTACATTGAATTAATTTTGCTTTTTTTAAGATATGAAATGAATAAAGTTTACATCATCATCTTATCAACTATCTTTTCAAAAATTATTGAAAACACACAAATATTTACTTTTAGCCATTTCTATATCAGTATTTCTTTAAAAAAAATCTTTTTAACTTTAATAAACAAAAAGCAGGGCATTTAGGCTCCTACACATCACAAGTCTGCATCAAAAGATGTTAATTTGGTGAAAAGTATTGTGCACGCAGTTTATTCATTGTAGAATCAGTGAATCTGTCATCGATCTCATGGTCTTTTGAAGAAATCTGTGGATGAGCATTTACCTGGATTACTTACACCTGGCTTGACATACAGTAGCTGCACCTCTTCAGCTTGGTTTGGCCTTTGTGAAACAGATGAAGTCAGAATGAACTGATCAAGTTATGTCAAGCCTAGATTTATCACTTATCCTGGATTTCTCAGTCCTGCTTTTCTGAAATAGCTCTCTGCCTGTTTTGCTGGAGCTTTACTGAGCCCTGAGAGCAGCCTATTACCTGTGGCTGATCTTAAACTAGTAAAAGGTTTTCTTGCACGCCCCCTGCTGCATTTCATTTCCTTTTCCTCAGCAGACAAGAAGCAACCTGAAAACCAAATAAATGATAAATGCAGGGTTTTGGTTGGCACGTGGATTAGGTAGGTTTTGAGGTGTGTACTGTACAAAAATGATCTGAGGGGTATTTTTTTCTGAGACCAAGTGCGGCCAAAAACTTACCAGTACATTGGAGGATTGTGCATTCATCAAATACTGACAGTTCTTACAACCCACCAATAAAGGTAACCTTAAACTTATACTGTATTTGGAGCTTGTATGTTGCACACATTAGAGTCATGGTCCTGTTGTGCTGCATGCCCCAAACAATCAAGGAGTCTTGTATTCCCATAACTTTTGCTACATTTCATAGTGACAGATGCTGTTCCAAGATAAATGCAGAGGAAAAACTGCTCATTCAAATGGATAACACCCTCTTCCTCTGAAAAAGCCGAGTTCAGTGACAAATGCAAACCAAGCGTAAAGACACTGCGGTCAGCAATCACAATCAGGCCCAAAGACACTAATAGCATCTGTCTCCATTTGTCATTTAGCCCACCTTAAATTAAGGAAAACAATCCCAGGCCTTTGGAAAGATCTCAGTCAAATGGGAGGAGGGTAAAGTCAATTGGATTAGCAGAGTTCAATCATTCAATCCAACTATTGATCCGTGGCTGGTGGAAATATCTGGAGGCCTGCTGTAGCATCCAAAGTGAGACTGATTGGGGAAAATGGGACCGACACGACCTGATTTACTTTATGCCTTCAGTCACTTCAAAGTTCGACAAGAACTTAATATCTTCTGAACTCAACACACTAAAGAATACGGAATATTCAGAAACTAAACACATTTTTGTTCTGTACAGCACTTAGGAACATGCTAACATTCTTACAGCAACCATGTCAAGAAATTTTTTTTATAAACAAAGTCCAAAAAGTAAGGAAATTTGTGTTGAGTCATTTTTTTTTGTTGTAACAATACTGGCAATAAACATTATATTATTGTATATTTTGTTTACTTTCCTTTAAATGTTGCCACATTTGTTGGGAAAATGCTTTTTGTGGGTTATGCAGCAGTTAAATGTGTGTGAGGCGCCCATGAAAAATTGGTCAAATTTTCTCTTCCATGTCAAACAGCCTATTCTGCTACTGACTCTTGTTTCATGTCTTTCACTCAGTATCTCTCATTACTATAGAGCTTACAGCTTTCTCTCAAATCCCTCCAGAGAACAGACTGTACACATTCAAACTCATATTGACTTCCATCATCTAAAACGTGGCTCACACCATACAATTTCCAGTTGTTGGAAATGTCTGGTCCACATCAAACTTTGTAAACTATTTCACACTGTATGATGTAAAGTTTAATAGACGCTGAACTGTACGACTTCTTGCTACAGGAAGTATGTCTTAATAATCTGATAGGGATATCAATCCAACAAATTAAACAGTGCCATTGATGCTCTCACACGTTAGAGAGTGAAGAGGAGAAAAACATGTAGTTGCAAACATACGCACAGCTGGGTAGAAGAAGTCAGATGGTGCAGCTGTCACACTGAACTCTGGCCCAGAAAATGTTTGGCACTGCTTGATATTTGTTATAGGTTGTTTTGGGTTCTGAGTGAACTGAATCATCTGTCAGTGAGTCTATTGCACCAACCAACCACAAACCACCAACACAAGCTCATGACCAAGACCAAAGATTTTCCTATGAAATTTGTCTCAATGACAGATCTAGTCTAAGACTACTGGAACTGATCAATGTAAAGCAACCTTCAACCTGTCTGCAAAGATGAAAGCGAGGGACAATTTATATTTGTCAAATCTTCCACATAAATGGTGTCAAACTCATTTTCACTGAGGGCCACGAGGTTTATGGTGGCCCTCAAAGATCCAGTTATAATAAACTTTAACATTTCATGTTTAACTTTGATTAAAGGTAAAGAAATCATGATCAATAAATGGAAGTCTGAATAAAATAGCAGAAAATCAGTTGATTCTCTGCTAAATAGGCTTTATTCTCTTCTCTCCAAGATACAAAGCCCAGACTGTAAGTTTGCAGCGCTGGAGATTCATCTGAAACATGAACACAAGATATTACTACTACAACTACTAAACCTTATTTAATCGACATTACATACTTTTACGCAAGGATTTCTTCGTAAAACCCACTAGCAGATTAGCATTAGCTTACCCTCAGATGTCATCTAGCTCATGTCCTGTATTCGGCTTCATACTGATTTATGACTTCCCATACTCCCTGAGCTTCTCCAGAATATTTGGCCTCGCTGCTTGCAGCATTTTCCTGATCTCTTCTTTTTGGGTTCTAGGAAAAGTCACAGACCAAGCAGAATGTTTAACAATGCTACCATGTCCTCCATTGTTTTGTTTGGGGTCTTCTTCTTCTACTACATTTATTGGTATCTGGCAAATAGCTTAATGGAGCATTACCGCCATCAGCTGGCAAAGGCATGTGGTGTCAGGCTCATTTCCAATGAGAGAGTTGCCTCATGTGGAGGAGATTTTTGCCCCATCTCCACGCTTGTATTTGATTTGGCTCAGTTCAGCCTTGGCCGAATGTGTTTCCATTAGGTTCCAACCTCGGTCAACCCCGCACAGCTATGCTGTTTCAGAACCTCCTCTCTAGTGGGTCTAAGTGGGTAGAAGCCAGTACAGCATACCTACGATTTTTAAGATCTGTGGCGAAAAACTGACCACCCACAGTTACACAAGCACTTATAAACAGCACTGCAACAAAAAATAAATAAATAAAATGTCCAAACAGTAAAACCACAATAGCCTTTTTTTTTTAATAGCAGTAGAAGTCACTGTGGACGGTCCTCACATAATCACTCCCACAGAGTGAGGGACACTGAAATGGACACACACCTGAGCAGAACCAAATAGAACTGAAGTGACCTGAACTGAATAGAGTAGAACTATGCTCATGGAGAAGGGGCTTAATTATCTCGGGGTCTTGTTCACGTATGAGGAAAGAATGGAGTGGGAGATCGATGGTGCTACATCTGCAGTGATGCGGGCGCTGCACCGATCCATCGTGGTGAAGCAAGAGTTGAGCCAGAAGGCAAAGCTCTTGATGTACCGGTCGGTCTACGTTACTACCATGGTCACAAACTTTGGGTAGTGAATGAAAGAACGAAATTGCAGATACAAGGGGTCAAACTGAGTTTCCTCCGCAGGGTGTCTGGGCTCTACCTTAGAGATAGGGTGAGAAGCTCGGTCATCCTGGAGGGACTCAGAGCTGCTGCTCCTCCCTGGTGAGGTGTTCCAGGTCCCACTTGGAGAAGACCCAGAGGAAGACCTAGGACACTGGAGGGACTATGTTTCTCAGTTGACCTGGGAACGCCTTGGGATTCCTCCAGAGGAGCTGGCCCAAGTGGCTGGGGAGAGGAAGTCTGGGTCTCTCTGCTGCCCCCGTGACCCGACCCCTGATCCCTTGTCTGTCTGGTTGTGTTGGTGGTCTTGCTGTGATACGAAAGAAGCAGTATGTCAGCTGATCAGCACAGGTAATATTTCCACATTTGAATTGCAACTCCCAAAGGATGGTAGGACAAAACCTTTTTATATTATTTTAATATCAGGCACAGCTAGTTAATTTTTATCAGAGTTAACTGTAATTAGTCTGTTTGTTGCCTGGGGATTTTAATTTATATATTAATGCCACTGATTGTGTAGCCACTGAATTCCTCTGCACTACAGAAACATTTCTTTTTTGAAGCAGCAAATTTTGGCCACACACTGGACCTTGTTTTTACTCTGGGGTTAGATTTTGATCAGATCTGTTGTGAAGACCTTTAAGATAGTGATCATAGATCCATTTTCTTCAGTATCTCTAGTAATGCTGACTTATTCTGTTCCAAAAGAATGTTTAGATCACATATTATAACTCATAAGTCGGTTGATAATTTTTTATAATTTCTTGGTTTTTAAACCTAAACATCATGATACTGAGCTTTTATTGCAATATTTTATTGAGTATTGCTCTACAATCATTGACAAAGGCTAAAGTTAAAGGCTAAGTTTATGTCTATCTAAAACAGGCATCACCAAATGGCGGACCTAGGTCCAAATCCGGACCGAGTGTTGGTTCTATCCAGACCCGTGCGCTTTCTGATAAATTCAAAAAATTATATAATATTCACGGAGCATTTTTTCCCGGCGAAAGCCAAGCAGAAATGCAGTTAGGAGGTTTGGAGGTTACCTCTACTACAGTTATTACGGTAACAGGGTTGAGCCAATCAAATCTTTTGTTTACCCTACGTGGCTAGTGCAGTGAGCTAACCTGAGCAGAGCAGAAGAGAAGAAGGCAACAGCATGGCTTGCTCCAAGATAAGAAAAGTTGATGCAGAAAACCGCTGTTTTAAAGATGAATGGACAGAGAAATTTATGTTCATTTTTCCAGCAGGTCGTTCAAAACCTGTTTGTCTCATATGTTCTGAAACGGTTGCATTAATTAAAAGTGCCAATGTGAAGCGCCACTATGAAACAAAGCACAGCTCTTTTGAGCAAAGTTATTTGCTGAAGTCCAAGCAGAGAGCATGTAAATTAACTGAACTTCAAGCCCAACATGACAGATCTACCCGACTCATCAAAAATGCTTTTACAGCACAGCAACGTGCAAACGAATGCTCACTCAAAGTATCGTGGATTTTGGGGAAACATAAAAAAAAAACATTTAGTTGCTTGTTCTGTTCGCACTTGTTTTTTTACCTAAAAGAGCCACATTTTATTTATTGTTTTTTGTTTTCTAAAGATGTTAACTTGCACTTTAACTGAAAGCCTTCATCTCTCTAGGTTGGACTAGGCTTCAATATAAAAGAAATAAAGGTTATTAGGCTCTGTTTGCACTTCTAAAATGTACTTTGTTCTGAGGTTTCTGGTTTCTGAAATAAAGGTTTTAAAATTATTTGCCTGGAACTACTTTTATATATGGTAAAATAAAAAGTTGTTTACTATAAAGTGCAGTTTGTTAACAGTGAAAATATGAACATATGGGTGTGAGCAAGACCATAAAAGACAAAAGTCAGAATTTTGTTCGGACCTTTTACTACGAGGAAAGTTTAACAACTGGACCTCAGTGAATTTTAATTAAATACCCCTGATCTCAAATATTGTCCCATGGATGATGCAGGAGGTACAGTCAAAACCAGAAGTTCACATTCACCATGTAAGAAGACATGCATTTTTTTTCACACAAAATCAGTATGCATGAAATCAGATTAAACTTTTCCCCTGTTTTTGGTCAATTAGGATTACCAAATTTTTTTTCTATTTGCTAAATGCCAGAATAATGAGCGAGATAATTTTTAAGGCAATTTTTATTACTTTCTTCAATGTTTTAAATACGCTAAGATTACTATATGCCTTTAAACAATTTGGGACATTTGATGTCATGTCTTTGGAAGCTTTTGATAGGTTTATTGAGAACATCTGAGTTAATTAGAAACACACCTGTGGATGTAATTTAAGGCACACTTGAAACACACTACTTCCTTGTGTAACATCATGAGAAAGTATAAAGAAATCAGGCAACATAAGGGAAAGAAGGATTGTGGACCTGCACAGGTCTGGTTAATCCTTGTTGCAATTTCAAGATTTCTGAAGGTTTTTTGTTGATCTGCACAAACAAAATATACATACAAACAAGATGGGAATGTCCAGCCATCACACTGCTCAGGAAGGATATGGGTGCTGTGTCCCAGAGATGAATGTGCTTTGGTTTAACATGTGCATATCAACCCAAGAACAAAAGCAAAAGACCTAGAAAAGATGCTGGCTGCAGCTGGTAAAAGTGTCATTATCCACAGTGAAATGAGTTCTGTATCCACATGGGCTAAAAGGCCAATCTACCAGGAAGAAGCTATTATTTCAAAAGAAACATAAAAAGCCAGATTATTGTTTGCAAATGCACACAGGAACAAAGACCTTAATTTTTGGAGACATGTCCTGTGGTCTGCATACATGTCAAGTTGTACGGATTGTCTGTAATTTACACAGATTTTCCCTAATTTTGCAGGCATATGGACATATAGAGCAGTGGTTCCCAACCTAGGAGGCCCGCTCCCCCTGAGGGGGAGCTAGAGATCACAGGGGGGCGCATAATGTGATTGATCAGACAACCTTTGTTCGTTTCGGACAACCAGATCCCGCCTCCTGGTTGTAAAGTTCTCCACGATTGACTGTCATTTGTAAAAATGAAAGGAGAAAAAAGAAACTTCTGGATTGATGGTTCTTTCATCCAAAAATGGCAACCACAGACAAAGTTTTACCCAATCAGATCAGAGTAGGGCGGGTCATGCTGTTTGACTGACAGTGGGTGCGCGCAGCCTCGATCACTCCACAAATTGCTGCCCACGTGGCACACCATTCAGTTTGTTTGTCAAGCGATTGCTGTCCTATTTACAACATTTCATAAGTTATAAAGTTTACTGCCGCATGTACTTTTGGAGAAAACTATAACAACGTACAACAATCTTCACGGCCGACAATTCGCCTGCAGACCCACTACCTCACAATCACTTATAGAGTGTTCAATGACTAGGCCCCCTTTATTTAGCAGATCTACTTCACCCATATGTACCTACATGTATGCTTAGGTCCAGTAACTCCAATTTTTCTACCTCTTCCTTGGTCCTGACAAAAGATGCATGGGAACAGAGCATTTCAGGTTGTAGATCCTTAATTTTGAAACGTATTACCTCAAAAGAGCTGCACATTCATTGGAGATTTTTAAAAAGCAGCGAAGCACTTGTGAAAGTAAAACTGTTGGGCCTAAACTTAACACTTAGACATTAATTCTGAGTTTCATACTGCTGGACAGAACACGGTAGGAAAAAAAAGCAGCTAAAAACTCACCTTTTTAAGCAGACTATTTGACTGTGAAAAGAGCTATACAAGTAAAGTTGCTTACTAACTTAATTTTTTAAAGCATCAAATGCTTAGTTTGGGTCAATACATCTTTGAAGCTCTTGTTTGTCATTTGAAACACAGTGGTGGGTCACATTCAGCCTGCGGGTCTTGAGTTTGACATGTTCTACATGTTCTACATGAAACACATAAACACAACACATAAAAGTGATGGACACTTTTGCTACTTACAGTTCAAGAATCTATCATTACAACTCAGTTTTTGCAGACTGACTGTTTGTCTGAGGGTTACTTACTAGTTTGCGTTTCTGTCTGCCTGTGTTTTAAAGAGTAGTCTTTAATTATGACGTGACAGATACATATGTGTGGTTACCATGGTGACCCTAATGAGTCACTGGCTTTAACATTTCTATCATAGTTCTATTTACCCTTCTTACTCATTTCACACATCAAAATGTCAACATTTTGTCATTTTACATGATGACAACAGTAAATCTAATTTATAGTTATGTTTACTATTTAACTTGAGCATGTTTGCTTGTATAAATTCACACACAATCCTTTTCAGTCGGGCACATATCTGACGTGTACAATGCTGCAATGATCAATAAAGCACTCACATGCTGAAGTGTCAGAACCTCACAGAGGATATCTCCTGAAAATAGCAGGTAGACTGAGAAAAACAGGCCCAGATTGTCACAATGTGAGCGCTTCAACCTGCCAACACTCCCCACCATATTAAATGACCTTAATGGTGCAGTCTTCAGATTGCTAAACCCTGAGTGGCAGCAACAACAACTCCTGTAATTCTAATGTGAAAACCCACTAAATGCAGGCTTCCCTGCTTAACCACTGCACACTGCCTTGATTGGACTGATTACGTGGTGATGGTGGAGTAGCGCGATGGGGGGTAAACACAGGTCTGAAGTGTTTACTAGAGTTTGGCTAAAGAAAGATTGTTTTAGAAATGCATTAACTAAAATTGCACTCATACGCTATAAAGCAATTAAGTCAACATCATCAAACATCTTTACGGGAAATAAACATGTTTGGAACACTGAAGCACAAAAAAAATATTTCTTAATAAGTACAAAAACATCAATTAACTGAGAGAACACCACTAAACACAAAATACACAAAACATATTTAAAATGTCAATTAAAAAAAGCACTTTTCGATATAAATCATCCATGTATTTCATTATCTTTTATCTTTAAGTGTTCTAAATTAATAAGAGAAGTTGGAACAAAATAAATGATCAAAATAAGTCAATCAGCAGTTTTTCCGGAACGAACAAAAAACAAATGTGTCCCTAAATCAATGAAGCAGCGGCCTGTCAGGATTAATTTAATGGATTCAGTTTTATTTTGTTAGAAACTCGGATATTAAAATTGATCAGATTAAGAAGTCACTGGTATTGATCAGCAGCCCTCACTGACCACTGGAAATCAATAAATGGACACTAAAGGTTTTTGTTCTGCCAATATTTAACAGGACTTTGACAGTCCTTTCATGAGCTGTGGCCCGAAGGTCATCAGTGCTTGTCACTGCGGCAAACAATGGACCTGCTGGTGGACACCAGTAGTAATGGAGGCCATCAGGCTGAAGAAAGAGGCCTTCCAGACTTGGCTTTCCTGGAGGACTCCTGAAGCAGCTGACTGGTACAGGGTGGCAAAGAGGGTCACAGCTTCAGCGGTTGCAGATACAAAAACTTGGGCATGGGAGGAATTCGAGGAGGCCATGGAAATAGACTTTGGTTTGCCTCGAGGAGGTTCTGGCAAACTGTTTGGCGACTCAGAAAAGGAAAGCATTCCCTGTGTAAGGAACCTCCCGACCTCCTCAACTTCCCCTGCAGCCCAGAGACTAAGCTGGTTCCCTTTTCGAAAACTCAAAATCATGGAGCCAAACATTTTTCCCATCTCTCCCTGCAAAGTATCCATAACAATCCCAATATAAGACATGGATCTGTCTGCCCCTCATTATTTAGCTAGGCTAGTTTTCCCAAGGACTTCCCTTCTGCACCTGTTCCTTGTGATTTGTGAAAAAAAAAAAAAAGAGCAAAACTTTCCTAAAGTAATGTTTTGTTGGTGTCCGTTTTATATGCTTCAAAGTTTTCTTGTTTCTCTTTTTATTATTTTTGTTTAACTCAAATCATATTTTGTTAGTTCTCCCATTAATTAGTGCTTATAGTTTGCACAATTTGCATAATGAAAAGAATCAGTTAGTTTTAGTCTTTGATTTAATCAGTAGTTGTTGATTTAACCAGTAGTTCATGTTTAAGCGCTTGTTAGGCTAACAGTTGTGTTGTTTTGTTTAGTTTGAAATGAGTTTAAACTGTTCTGGTAGTGAATTAATTAATTATTCTTTGTTACACAGGAGCAGGACCAGGTCTCAAGGTTACGCTCAGATGCGTTTGTGTCTTTTCTCACAAACTCAGACACACACCTGACATAAACAGAACTCATGTTTTTCATTTCTTATCTTTAGCTCCCTGGCTAAGTTTTTCTCTCAGTCTGAACTTCAGTCTGTTGCTTGTTTTTCTATGCTGAAGCACCTCGCTTTCTTTCAGCTCCTCTGATCGACTTTAAACTGATTTTCACAAGAAGAAACTTTTACGTTGATTTTATAAGCTTTTCCAATTGGGATTACTCTAAGAGCCTGGCCTTAACCACTGATCTGACTTTTGGAATACAGACGTTCATCAGAGCACTGCCTGACAACTCTGGCTATGATCCGGCCAAACTGTGACTGTGACAGTGATCAGCAGGTCACAGCTTCTGATCCCAGCTGTCCATCAGGCTGGGTCTACGTCTGATCTTCGCTTTACATGCTGATTTGGTAATGGCGATCCGCCCCTTTTCCTACCTGGTGTCAGCTGGTTCTAACACCCACAGCCACACGTGCGCTCACTGAATTAATTAAAACATAATTTTAGTATAATTCTGTTGGTTTAATATCTCTTGCTCTCCCACTCAACTCTTTTCTTTTCTCCCTTTTTTCCAACTCTCCTCATTCATTACAGATGCAAACTATATAAATATTAGGGGTGCAACAATACATGTACCCGTATCGAACCGTATCGAACAGTGCTTTAGGTTCAATACACTCTTGTAT
>JARVJO010030958.1:0-10640 GCA_031762555.1 Cynodonichthys magdalenae | reverse complement strand
AGACTTCATATGTCCTTGGAGCTGTTAAAGGAATGCTTAACAGAATATCAAGCTGCCGTCAAACACGCAAAACTCAGTTTATTTCAAACTTTGTGTCCGAAAATATCAACAAGCCTCGAAATTGGTTTAAGTTCTTTGAACTCTCTTTTAAATCCTTATGATTCATCTTGCCTGACTCCTTCTGTTCCACTATGTGAAAGGTTTTTAAAATATTTTATTGATAAAGTGACTACAGTCAGGTTTTTACCTTTACACAACCCTGATTTTATTCCCTCACTTGTCTCTCCTGCTGTTTTAGATAATTTTGATACTGTTACTATTTCTCAGATTTGTGACGTAGCTCAACATTTGAGGCCTTCTTTTTGTCCAGGGGACATCATCCTTTCCAGCAGCCTTTAAACATTCCATTGTTCAAACACTTTTTAAAAAGAATAATTTGAAGCTGAATGTTCTGACAAACTTTAAGCCAGTTTCAAAGCTGCGTTTTCTTTCTAAAATGTTGGAGAAGGTGGTTTATCTACAGCTGCAGGACCACTTAGAGGTTTCAGTCTGGTCTTAGGTCACGCCATAGTAACAGCTCTTCTCAGGGTCTGTAAAGACTTACTTCTAACTGTTGATTCTGATGCTTCTGCTGTTTTAATTCTTCTTGATCTCACCACTGCCTTCAATACAGTGGATCATGAGATTTTATTATCACACCTGGAACAGTTTGTTGGTGTGAAAGGCACAGCTTTTAAATGGTTTGAGTCCTACTTGTCAGACAGAAAGTTTTTTGTTCAAATTGGTGAGTTTTCGTCCTCAGAGGCTTCTCTTGGATGTGGGGTACCTCAAGACTCACTACTGGGCCCCATTTTGTTTTCTATTTATTAGCTTCCGCTGGGGTCCATTTTCAAGAAATATGATGTGTCTTTTCGCTTTATGCAGATGACGTTCAGATCTATTTGCCATTGAGATCTGATGGAGCTAAAAGGGCTGAGAAATTGCGGAAATTTTTAAGGGAAGTTAAAACTTGGACAGAGCTAAACTTTCTTCGTTTGAATGAAGATAAAATGGAAGTCCTGAAATTTGGAAAAACTGACCTACTGCAAGGATTGAACAGTGTTTGCTCTTTGGACTCAGACTGTAATTTTATTAGTAATCTTGTGGTGATTTTATACAACAATTTAAAAATTGACAGACAGGTCAGTGCAGTGGTCAGATCCGGTTTTTATCATTTAAGGCCTATCTGCAAAGTTAAGCCTTACCTTCCAGGTGTGAGCATATTACCCCTATATTACGCTGTCTTCACATCATTTTAGGATTGATTAAAAATTTTTTATATTTGGTTTTTAAATGTTTAAATGTTTTGGCACCTTCTTATCTCTCTGATGTCATACATTGCTACCTTCCCTAGTAGAGCTCTGAGATCTGAAGATCAGATGCTCTTGGTGGTTCCCAGGACTCGGCTGGTGACTAAAGGGGATAGAACCTTCTCAGTCGTAGCTCCTAAACTTTGGAACAACCTTCCTCCTTCTGTGAGTTCTGCCAAATCACTTGATGATTTTAAAGGTCTTTTAAAGACTTATCTTTTTGCGATGGCTTTTAACTCTAGACAGCACATACAGTAGGCCAGCTTCTTCTTGTTTTTTTCTGTCTGTGGAAGCGTTTATTGTATTTTTTATTATTCTGTTGCAGCATTTTGGTTCCCATTGGCTGTGTAAAGTCCTATACAAATAAAGTTTTGATTGATTGATTTTTCTATGTTGTTTAGTTGCACCACTCTCAAGTCACGCGTGTAGTCACATGCCATTATGAATTTAAATCAGGCAATTCATAGAAAAATTGATTAGAATCGAATAATTGATTTTTTTAGACCCAGCCCTACACACAGGCGTTGGTTGTGATGGAGTTAGTAGATCTGATAATAAACAGTTCAATTTAGAACTGAACTTGGTTTTCTGTGCAATTATTCCGGCATCCAATTTTGATCACTTTCTAACAAATGGTTATGCCCGTGTGATTGGAGGATCCTGAATAGCAGTTAAGTTTTTTGTTTTGTTTTTGACTGTTTTATGTCTATCTTTGCCTGATTTTTGTAACTGAGTGTTAGAAATTGCAAAAAAAAAATGGAATGCCCCATGAGTAAAGTCCAGTTTGGAGTTTATTTTCAGATCTAAAGCCATATCTCATCCTCTCAGAGCCTGTGTGGGTGGCTCTGAGACTAATCAGAACAAAATTGCCTCTAACTTCTGCCTACTTGTTCAAACTCATGTTTTATAAACACTCTGGTCACACCCCTGGGGTACCACTTATGTCAGCACTGGTATACTGGAATGTAAATAGTTGTTGATCTGCTGCTGAAGGGTGACACATATAAAGTAGACTTATGGTGATTTTCTAATTGGTACAGTAAATAACTGCAGTCAGTCACAAATTATAAGAAACAAGCCTGTATCTACTATTCATCCAATTAATCACAAAATATTTTTCACAAGACTTAAATTATGAGACTTCATGTATTCCAAAAGCTTGTTTAAGAAAACTGCCTTGTTTTTTGTGCACTGCAAGAGAGATACCTAAAACAAAGTAAAAAAAAGTAACTTAAACTCAAACTTTAATAAACCTTTTACTGTGGTTCAGAGTTGCTCTCAAGCTGTGTAAAACTAAAATGCTTCTTTACTGTATTTATAATACTAATATTTTTGAGGTTTAAAAAAACTACTTTGTGACCTGAGCAGTCAAACAAGAGATGTAAGAGTGAATATAAAGCTACAGTTCTCCTTAATGTTCTGTTCATGTGTTTCAGTGGTTCCTGCAGATGTTCAGGAGTTGGTGCTGATTAAAGAAGATCCTGAAGAACAGAGGCCTTACAACCAGGACCAAGAACACCTCCACATAAAAGAGGAAGAGGAGGAACTGTGGACCAGTCAGAGAGAAGAGCAGCTCAGAGTGAAGGAGGAGACTGATGCCTCCAGATTTTCATTCATTACAGTTCCTTTGAAGCATGAGGACGATGAAGATAAACCTCTTTTCTTACAACTTCATCAACACCAAGTTGAAGCCAGAGATTTTCCAACCAGCAGCACAGCTGATAACCTGGAGTCCTGTGGAGGAGAAGAAACTAATAGAAACCCAGATCTAAGTACTCCTGAAGATGATTCTGACTCTTCAGAAACTGAAGTCAGTGAGGATGATTCTGACTCTTCAGAAACTGAATACACTGATAAAGTCTCGGAGTCTTCTCCCAGCAGCGTTTCTGAACCAGGTGTAAAAAACAAAAAAAGAAAACAGCTGTTTTATTGTGAGCTGTGTGGGCAAAAGTTTACCATAAAGGAACATTTGAACAGACATATGGCCGTCCACATAGAACAGAAGACAATTAATTGTGAGCTATGTAATCAAAGTTTTACTAAAAAGGGCAGTTTGAAGAAGCATATGAGAATCCACACAGGAGAGAAACTATTTAAATGTGAGCTGTGTGATCAGAGGTTTACCACAAAGTACAGCTTAAACACACACATGAAAATCCACACAGGAGAGAAACCATTTAATTGTGAGCTGTGTGATCAAAGATTTAGCCAAAAGGGCCATTTAAACTTACACATGAGCATCCACACAGGACAGAAGCCATTTATTTGTGAGCTGTGTGGGCGGAGCTTTATCCAGAAGGGCCATTTAAGCACACACATGAGAATCCACACAGGCCAGAAGCCTTTTAGTTGTGAGCTCTGTGGGCGGAGATTTTACCATAAGGGACACTTAAACAAGCACAGGAAAATCCACACAGGAGAGAAGCCATTTGGTTGTGAGCTGTGTGATAGAAAGTTTACAGAAAAAAAGAGTTTAAACACACACATGAGAATCCACACAGGACAGAAGTCATTTTGTTGTGAGTTGTGTGGGTCTAGCTTTAACAACAGTGGACAACTAAGGATACACTTTAGAATCCACACAGGAGAGAAACCATTTTGTTGTGAGCTTTGTGATCGAAGGTTTACCCGAAATGAACATTTAAAGTCACACATGAGAATTCACACAAAAAACAAAGCAGTCATTTGAAATTTCAACCTGGAAAGACTCACAGAGAACGATAGAAGTTAAACAGTTTTATTGATCTGGAGAAAGTTCTTTGGTGCTTTGACGTGGGTGCAGCGAATGGCTGTGAGCTAGCAATCAGCTTAGGTTTTAGGAATAACGTCTTCCCCCCGGGGTTCGGACACTGGGGGTGGTGTGGAGGCCAGAGGTGTCGAGGTAGCCAGGAAGAGCCAGAGATGAAGGTGGAGGTGGGTTGAATGCGTCTGGAGAGCAGACTGATCCTCGGGTGCTGGTCCTTTAGACCTGGATCCCTGAGAGATGATTGGTTACGGCGAGAAGAGGATCAGGTGCTGATGAGCTGCAGCTGGGCACATGATGCAGCCAACGGGTGGAGTAGGTGAGGTAGAGAGAGTCTTCCATTCTGAATTCACTTCTAGGCTTCATGACTCCTAAGTGAGAAACCACATCAGGAGAAAATAAGTTAGTTGACAACATTGGAGTAATTAGACACCACTGTCTGCACATTTTATGGCTCATTTCAAACCCTGTTTCTTTGTGTGATGCCTCAGAAACAATCAAAAGATATCAGAAAAAAAATGTTGATCCCCACAACTGCAGTGGTTTGACTCAGTAATTTATGTGAATATATTTCTGTTTTTAGTTTGGTGTCAAAGTTCATATTTTGTTGTCTCAAATGACACAACAAACCTCTGGTAATCTAGGTCAAGTTTTCATTTGAATATTGTTAAATAACTTAAATGAAAGTTAAATAATTGTTGGAAAATTTTATTTTCTTACTCTAATTTTCCTTTTGAAAATGGACATTTTACATTATTATTTTGAACCTAATATGAACAGAATCTCTCATTCTAACATGACCTCTGGACCCTACAGGTTATGATTTTTCTTAGAGACGAACTGTCGTAGCTTTTCATTAATCTGTTCTTGTCATGCAGATCAAGCTGATGTGATAGTCTCTTTTATATAATTATATAAAAAAGAATAAATAACATATTTGTGACAAGACTTTTCCTTTTAAAGGTATTTTATTCAAGTTATATTAATAATACTGTGAACTGAATATTGTTTTGTATTGAATTATGTATTGAACTGTTATTTTTATCCATAGTGTTAAAATGTTAACTGTTTTTTTTCCTTTCTCTTTTTCTCATAAGCAGATAAACAGCTGTGTGTTCAATGCCATCATGTTGGAGACTTATAGGTGTTTTTCCCAAAAGAAAATGCTTTTGTCATTAATAATGACCCTGACATTGTTTATTTTTGACTAGACATAACATCACCAGCTGCAGTGCTGAGAGATACTGGAAAAATCTTAGTTCTGCTTTGGTTCTCGTTCTGTCAAGAACCAGATGAAACAGCTAAATATCTGAGGGAAAATATAGATTTAATTTTAAAACTGCAGAGAAGAGAAGCTTCAAGGAGTCCCACCTGCTGAAGCGGTCACTCAGACTGGGACAAACTTTACTAACTTTTAATCTGACCAAGATCTTAACATCTTCTCTCCAAACTGACAAAACTTTACAGGTTCTTAACCTGGTTTACTTGTCAATTAATTAATAGAAGACAAAAATATTTCTTTTGAAGAAAATATATATTTTTCTGTTAAAAAACAAAAAAAGGTGTAACCATCAAAACCTTATCTTAAAGTTTGACAATCACATCAAGTCTACCTTAATTGTATCTTTGAACTATTTTAAATCCTTTCTTGCCTTTGGCTTTTATGTTATTTTTATTGTTTTTATTCATTATTCAATGAAGTTGATATTTCTGTTTTTGTAATAAATTAATATAAATACAAAGCTGGTTTCCTCATTCTAGAGTATTTATGTAAATGAAAAGATGTGGTGTCAACATTTTTCTGCAATAAAAGCATGAATAAATAACTCTAAAAAAACTGCTAAAATAAAAATGATTGGAATTAAACATGCACATATTTTGACTTTTTTTTTAACATGTAGCAACTTTTACTAAAACGTTTATTTACATATGAAACTTTATTTTTATAAGGTATAAAGTTGGAAGAAGTAAAGGGTTTTAAAAGATTTACATTTGTTTCACCTACAAAAAATGTTCTTGCAATCTTTATTCACGTTGAATAAAATTTAAAAAAAAATTAATTTAGGGTGTTTTTGTCTTTCAAAGATGTTCAGTTGTGTGTGATAGATTTGGTTTCATATTCACTGAACCTTGCCATACTAGAAACCATCCCAATAAACTTTTCAAAGTCTTGTAATTCCAAAAAAACTAGTAGGTTCTTTATTTAAACATCTCTTCTGCAAGAGATTTCTTTAATCTAAAGAGTTACAGGTAAACTCAGTCTTATAAGCAGTTTATTTTGTTTAGTTCATTCATTCATTCATTTTCTTAAAAAAACAATTTCTATATATAACAAAAAATACAAATCATAAATGAAAGGTAGCAGAAGAAGAAAAAAAATCTTATAATATCTGCCCCTTTTCTCGAAAAATAAATTTGATCGAAAGTAGTCTGCAGTGATTCCACATGGTGGACCAACATGTTTAAAGATGACAGCACTGTTTGTCCACATGCAAAAGACAACAATCAGCCAAACGATCATTAAGGCCCTGATTATCACCTATTGTTCACAGAGGTTTAAATCATGAAGGAAACTTGGAGTTGCTTAAATCTCAAAATATGAAACTTTTACTCAAACATGATAAAAGATGCAACAGCCACAAAAATCTGTACAAAAATACTTAAAGACAAAATAAAAGAACGTTGACGTTTACTGATGCGTGTTTATCAACCAAAAAATGAAATATTTTTACAGAAACTAATGTTCATCATGTATAAACTCAGAACCACCTGCTCCAATATATTCAGAGTTATTTTAGGTCTTCAAGGTCGACATTCAGCTCTAGTCTTTTGGTTCTTTATATCTTTACTTTTATAAACAGTCATACTCATCAAGTAGTTTTATTGGTATTTGAACATGTAATCATACATGTTAAGTTGTACGGATTGTGTGTAATTTACACAGATATACAGCATTCTCATGCTCATTCTTTTTTCAAGTTTTACCGATTGTTAAAAACACTCAGTTTCAAATTTATTTAACACGTCAGGGACTGTAGGACGTTAAAAAAAACATTAAATAACATCAAATAACCATCTTCCAACCCGCTTTGCTGCTAGAATAAGTTCTCCACTTCTCCCGTCCTCCTTTCCTCCTGTTAGGTACACATGAACAGTTTAGACTGAATGGCTTTCAATGGACCAGAAAGTAGACATATCTAGACCAAAATGCATCTCAAAATACTGACTTCAAACACACTAGTTTCTGTAAATTGATCCATAATTATTCAATAAGTTGTGATGTTTTATCTTTTTTACATTTCCATTTATCCAGAGCCTGTTCAAAAGATGTTAGTAGTGTCAGAGATTATTGTCGTCCTAAATAATGACAGAAAAGTTTACAAACAGATGATTGGAAACATGATTTCATAAATGTATAAGATCTGTAGCTGCTGAACTGGTGAAGCTTCTAAAGTGATTTAAAGCTACAATAAAGCTGACTTATTAATTTAAAAAGATGTTTTCATGTAAATATTGTGATGAGCTTACATAAAACATCTTATTTTCATGACTTACGTAAGAAGAAACATTGGTTTTTCTGTCTTTTAGTGAACTAAAGTGTTTCATTCCAGATACCAGATAGATAGATAGATTCCAGAAAGAACCGCCTCATTTGATTGGTGCAGAGCCTGTGAAGGATCATGGGTAACTTTCTTTTCTTTTCCATTCCCTCACAAAATTGTATATTATCTTGACATTTAGTAAAAGCAGCACACGTGACAGCATAAATAAACTTATTCTTGTTCTGTCATTATTCAAGGCGATCTGTTGTAATTCAGTAATTTTATTCACTAAAGGCGAGCATGAAAACCATTAGTGAGTGTGCAGTTGTTGTAGAATAGCTGTCAACTCTGGTACCTCCCTGTTCCCTGTAATGTCTTGATGAACAAAGTTTTTCACATTGTGAAATGTTTTTTAAACTATACATGTTTAAAATGTTACACTTGCATATAAAAAGCAAATTGATTATGACTATACTTCACATTCAATAAGTTCTATTAGCAAGAGAAATGAATGCTGAAAAATGTGAGTAACGATTACTGATAAACATGAGTAATGTTGACTCAATTACTTGTAAACATTAGTTGTTAAAACTTGAGTTCTTTAGTAATGGATTGTCTTGGACACAACACTTTATGTAAACAGAGCTTCATTTGTTTGGTTTTTGAATTTGTAAAAACTAGTAGAGACTGCTAAATGTACTTACTACATTTTATTTAAGTTCTAAAGTTAACACAACTAAACCTTATTAGTTTCATCACTGTGTAAAAACTAGAATGGTTTAAGGCAAGGGGATTATCTCAACAGCTGCAGTCATGTGCAAAAAACATTTCATATTTAGATGTTTAATAGGCTCTTTTATTTCATAACTTCCCCTTTATGTGGGGCAGGTGGTTCTGGTAGCGGGTCAAGGTGTCCTCCTTTGAAAAAAAATCAGAAAAATGTGGATTACTTCACCTGCATTCTGACCCTGCTCTGTGCAAATCAAACAACAGGACCCACCCTGCTCTGTTCTGATTGGATAAAATTGTGACTTTAGTTCTCTTTATTGGTTGAAAGCAGCATCAGTTAAATTGCTATAACAATGCTGGACCAAAACACCCCACTTTTTCATCCTCCTCACTTCAAAAATCACTGAATCGCTGCCTCGCTCAGAAGCCGGAAATCCAGCCCCCAGCTGGAGCCCTGAGTATTTTAGCATGAAATAAGGATTTCCTTGCTTAACTCATGATCTCACACGTTGGTGTATGAGTCTGATTAAAAAGGATGAATAACTTTGATCTGGTGCCCTAACCAGTGTGGTGCAGGTCAGAAACAGTTATCGTTCTTTTTGTTTCCATCCTTCTACTCCCTACAGTGTCTGTGATTGGACACACAATCATCGGATGTTTTGTTTTTCTCCATCTCTGGATGCTTACAGGTCAAAAGGTGAGCTCTCCTCTCCTTTCCTTGCCTTGCCTTCCTTCTTTCTGTGTTTCTGCTAAATCACACATCTGAGACAGCATGACTAACCATGTCGTCTCGCTGATTCTGATCCAGACCCACATGTTCCTTCGCACCTGTAGGCAACTCACAAATATGTTGGTTTGATAAAAGGTGTTGTTGACCCTGATGTTGTCCATTCAAAGTCCACTTTCAGGTCCAAGCTGCAACAATATCCTTTAAAACATGAAGCTGTTGAGGGGATTACCCCTGTGTTTGAATCTCTCCTGAAAGCTGGTGTGATACTTGTTTGTAATGATTTCTCTGTGCTAACCCCTGTGTTTCCTGTGAAGATCTGAGACAAACCACCTGATGAAGGGAGGTTTGTTCAAGATCTCAGGGCCCTAACTGCAGCTGTGCATGGCACTGGCAGGGCACCAATTGTCTTCTAAACATATTGATGCCATTACCTCTCTGCCTCGTCCCATTACAAAGAAACAGCTTTTGTCATTTTTGGGTTTGTGTTGTTATTGCAGACTTTTAATGCCCAACTACTTACAACTGGAGTTGTCCCTTGGAGAAATTAATTTATTTTCTTTAAAAACAAAATTAATTCTATATAAAATAAAAAGAAAAAATACACAAATTACAAATAAAATGAAAGGCAGAGACGAAAAAATCTTATATTTGCCCCCTTTTCCCCAAAAATAAGTTCACATAATAATCTATAACTAACAAAACAAAATAAAAAACAAGACATAAAATCCCTCTAGAACAAGTTACATACACATTATAATGTTTCATAGTTCTTCAACAATCCGACTTTTATCCCACCTCTGTCAGTGCGTCCCAGGGCAGCTGTGGCTACAGTGTAGTTTGCCATCATCAGTGTGTGAATGGGTGAATGACTGTAGTGTAAAGCACTTTAGGGGTCTGGAGGGACTTGATAAAGTGCTATATAAGTTCAGACCATTTACCATTTAAGACCTAAAAGCACTGCTTTAGGTCAGGATTCCAAAATTTATTTTGATTTATTTATTTTGAGCCTGAAAAATACAAAAGATTTTTTTGTTTGTTTTTTCTCCAAGGTCACAAGTTTACATAAATGTTCTTTATGGCATGCCAAGTGTAAAATAAAATGTTAATGTCACTAACACATTTTCCTTATTTAGCTCATTTTTCTAGTGTAAAATTCTATTTTAAAAATATCCACTAAAATTTTATTGTTATTTAACTCACAGTTCTTACATTTTGCCAACTCTTCCCAAGATCAAACTTGCAGTTGTGGATGGTGTCCAAGCTGCACTTTAAACTGCTGGACCACAGGTACCATCCATTTTGTTTTCAATGTATACATTTTGAAATTTTTTTATTTTTTTTTATTCCAATCATGAATGTGTGTATATATATACAAAACAACAAATTATCCAAAAAATGAAATAAAAACATAATAATGCATACAAAATTAAAATGTCAAGGAAAACAAAACTAAATAAAATTAAAATAAAGTCATGAATGAAAAGGAGCAGAAAGAAGTATAAACTTATATCTGCCCCTACTCGCAAAATAGAATCAAACACCAACTC
>JARVJO010030957.1:0-10640 GCA_031762555.1 Cynodonichthys magdalenae | reverse complement strand
TCTATCTATCTATCTATCTATCTATCTATCTATCTATCTATCTATCTATCTATCTATCTATCTATCTATCTATCGATCTATCTATCTATCTATCTATCTATCTATCTATCTATCTATCTATCTATCTATCCTCATAATGCTAATTTGGAATGACAAAAAAAATCCTTGAATTCTTGATTTAATTTCATTATTCTGCACAAAATTTAACTAACTCAAATGTGTTTACAGGATTTAAGGTACTGTTTTATATAAAAAATAGGGAATGCGTTTTCAAAAACTTTAAACAAATAAGGCAAACCAAGCCAGTTTTACTTTTTTGTTTTTTCTCCCACACACTGGTCAGATCCCGCCTCCCCGCAGCGACTACTGGGTTTGCATGTGTCTGTGTGTGTGCGTCTTCCTAGGCAGCCCAAAGTTACAGTCAGAGAGATCAGAAATATAAAGAAACTGCGTTAATGCTCATTAAAAAATTATCACCTTTAATTGAGTGCTATACGTGCCCAGCACTAATAACTATATACAATTTATGTCATTCTTGACTCAAAAAATCATCTTACTAAATACTGGCTTTCTTTTACTTTTCTGAAAGAAGTCCATTGTAACAAATTTTGGAAAAAACAGTTGACTCTTTGTAACAATTTAATTCTACTTGATCAGTGCCAAAAATAAGTAGGCAAAAACATGGAAAAAACAGTCACAATTTCTTTACTATGAAATAAACAATTTTTACATTACATTCCTTGTATGTTGTTTACATACTCCAATTGAATGGCAGCACATATTACCATCCACCTGTTTTTTTAAATGGTCTTCATTGGATCTGTCCAATTCAAATAAATAAGAAAGGAGAGGTATCATTCATTTGAATGGCAGCACCTATTATTATCAACCTCTTAAGGTTCCTTTAACCTTATTTATTAGGGCTTGCCATTTCAAATAAACAAAAGGGCAGAGGATTGCATTGAAAATAAATTATTCCTCTGCTTCCATTCAATTAATTGGTGGCACCTATTGTTATCCACCTCCAAAAAGAATCTCTATACTTTATATCTACTTTTAAATCAATCTTTATAGAGACAGGTCATTAATGTGCCAGAAAAGAGGGTAAAATTTCAGTAGTATATATGGCAAAGTGAGTAAAACTAATCCAATATATATATAGTACGATTGCAAGAAAGGAGGTGAAGAGACAATGGAGAGTGACAGCAGGAGGAGTAGATCCAAGGAGGAGGTGAGTAACAGGTAAGTAGCAACAGGTAGATATTATCACTAGCATGTAACCTAGAGCAATCTTGAAGAAGCAGGTAGGTCCACAGATGATCACAGAGCTAAAGAGGAGGAAGCACAAGAAGAAAAGGTTAATCAGCTTCTCAGATAGGCTGCACTTGTTACATTACCCAGAAGGTCTCTACCATTCCAGCTCTGATCAGAGGACTCCATGGACCTTAAGTACCTGCAGAGATCAACAACGAACAAAGTTGTGTGAGTAGATTTGGCCCTAACCTGCCACACCAGAGCTGCAAAACATAAATTGGACATTTAAATCCTTCTTTTTCAAATTTTAATCATTCACTTGTGGTCTTTATATAGTGGAACTACAATGCTTTGGTCAGAATTCCTCCTTAGTTTAGCTTTACCAGCCCATCTTTCAGCCCTTTTTTGATTTGCATCTCAGATCAACTTGTTTTGACAATGTTCCTTAGAATCCAAATGAGGCGGTTCACACTCTGCCACCCTCCAGCTTCAGGACAGGTTCATTCTAGCTTGGTAGAGGGGGTTGCAGTTATCTAGCAGTGCAGAAATCTTATTTACAAATTATTTCATTAAAAGATGTCAACAAGGGAAGACTTATCCATCCTTACATGTTGGAGCCAGAGTCTGACCCAGAGCCAGAGGAGAATGAAGAAAACAAAATTGTAGTTGGCAGGTCTATATCTTATTTGGCATTTCCGTCACAAATAATTTGATGAAATTGTTCAGAAAATGTCATAGAAAGAACAGAAAAAAAGAATATAGAAATTTTTTTCTTTTTCTGCACTCATAGAGATTCCATGTACACAAATGAATGCATTTAAAGGGGACCTATTATGCAAAATTCACTTTTTACATGTTTTTATACTTCAGTTTGGGTTTCTGGCCTCAGGAAGTGGAGAAGGATGCGCTTTGGCCTGCCCAGGCACTGGTTTGTCACTACCAAGCCCTCGCCTGGGGTGGCCACACACGTGGTCTATCATCGTCAACTAATCCGGCAGGTGGGAATTGAGCTAGAGGAGACTGCAGCTAGGAGCCTCCAGGCTTGACAGACCCTCCGTTCATCTCCCCCTCCTCTATGCCACCTTTGGGTAATGGCGACAGACACGCATTGGCCTCCCCAGCACCACGTTGTCTGACTTTGGTCAGACGTTCTAGTCTGCCCCTCCCAAGCCCTTTCCTGGTGTGGCCGCACTGTGCGCAGCCCGTCCACTACTGTTGTACCATTGTGCATCTGCTTACACTAGCCATTTCCACATATCTGAAATGCTAACAAAAACACTTTTTGAAAGTTACGAAGGCATATCCACCATCAATGTATTTGCATTAACAGCTCATTCTGAAGGGAGCTCAAAACAGGCAAAACTGACCAGGTGAAATCTCATTATCTGAAAATGATTTTGTGTATTAAATCTAATAAACATGTTCTTAGCTCAAACATGTATCCTAACTTGTTCAAAGTACCATCATAGGTCTCCTTTAAATGCTAAAAATGTGGATATAGATGACAGACAAAATAGAGAATCTTCACAATATTGAGCTAAATGTTTCTGTCAGTAGTTGAGAGTAAGATAAAAAAAAATAATGTGAATATGGCATCTTGAGATATTACATGGAATTAGGCATACTATTATTTTCAAGGTTTAAGCAAAGCAACTTAACTTTTGTATTGATTTAATATAAAACTCTGGTGTGAAAGGTGGAGGGCAATAAGCATAGTTCTAGGCCTTTCATTACTAATTAGTTCGAATTTTTCTGATATTCGGCTTCCTGATGTTTATTTATTTTTTTTAATCAACTAAAATGTTTTTAAGGTTCCTTTTTCCTTGAAACTAAAAACAGAAAAGCACTATTTTCAGCAATTTTTCCTAACTTTGCATGAATAGTAAAATGCTTTGTACTATCAGTGCTGTACTGAAAGCTCCAAAAGAGCGCAGATGGTTAAACACTTTCATATAAAAACATTTATAGATGGAATGGCTTCGTGAGAAGAGTTTCTGCAGGTAAACAAAAATCCAGAGTCTGAGTGTTTATATCGTGCATGCGAGGACACTCTGTCATGTGTCTCTATAAACTCAAAATAATGGGACAGTACAGCCTGTACCTGCACCTTTTATTGGCAACATGACAGCTTGTAATGCAAAGTGTTACTGAACACTTTCCATCAATACATGTTGTCATGTTGTCTCGAACTTACTAATGATCAGCTCATTTTATCAGCAAATCCTTAAACAAGGAGATTGTTAACCAAGATTATGCATTTATTGTTTCAGTTTGTAGCGAATGAGAGGGGCAGGCACAAGAGTGACATTGTTTCAGCATTCTGCTACACTGTTTAACCTGTAGGGGGCACTAGATCTGTGTTTAATGATCAATATTTTATCCAACCCTTTTAAAATCAGACTCATTTACACCAGAGTGATATCGAAAGATTTAAGGAACCCTTTTCATAAGCAATGAATACTCAATGAAGAAACTAACCTTGTCTTTTGGAAATTTATTACAAAAATAAAACAATGAAACTTCATTGAATAATGAATACAAATAGTAAAATTAATAACATAAAAAACAAAGGTAAATGAAAAAAAGGCTAAGGTAAAAATAAAGTAGGCTCAATGTTATTTAGTAAAAGTTTAGGTAAAGGTTTAACCCTTTTAAGAAGAACATTATAATATTTTCCAAAGCAATAATATTTGTCTCCTATTTGACAAGTTTGCAGGCAATTTGTCAAAGTAGAGCAGGTAGTGGTGAAACAGACACAGGAGGCAGAATACAAAGGTAAGTGGTTTTATTTACAGTGAAGTGGTTCAGGTTCTAAAGCTGAAAAAGAAGGCAGCTTGTAAGTATTGGTAGGTGAAGATTAGATATTTCAGGAATTTTGTAGGTGAGAATGAGATCTTACAAGTTCCAGATGGAGGTTGTACTCGTAGGAGAGGACCAAGTTTTTCAGATGAGAGTTAGAAGGTCTCAGGGTTGATTTGGACCGGCAGACAGGTTGATCAAACAGGTAGGTGTTTATCAAGAGACAGGCTTCAGGCAGACTCAGAATTCATGTGAGTGAGCTCTTACTGGTTTTCACGGGCAGGCAGCAAAGATCCCCAGGTAAGTCATTCTGGACAGGTTCTTGAACACACTAGAGATTTACAGGTAAGTTGACTCAGATAGTAAACCACTATCGAGCGGTCAGGAGATGTACCAGTGATACGTGATGCTCCAGCAAAGTCCTGGTCACAACTGCCGCCTTATATACCCAGTTAGCTCGTCAGGGGGAATCTGCTGTAGCTGCGCCTCATCTTAGTGTTGGCCAGTCAGGAATACAAGCAGGTAACACAGAATGCCTCAGTACCTTCCCCTCAAGTATCACCTCCAGACGATTTAAGACGCTTTTCTGGATGATTCCTATAAAAAGAAGAGATGAGAGAGAGGTCCAAAATGAAGGACCTTGGGATCCAGGACCTCTCTTCAGGGCCATAACCCTCCCATTCGACAAGGTACTGGAACCCTTTTCCGTGCCGCCTGATGTGCAGAATGCACTGAACTGTGTAGGCAGGGTGGTCATCAATCAGCCGGGTGGGAGGAGGGAGGGTGGTCGGAGGAGACAGAGGGCTTTCAACCACCGGCTTGATTTGTGACACGTGGAACATGTTGGGTGGATCCTCATGGGGGTAGGTAGGCAGAGTCTGATGACTGATGGATTGATTAATTGTTCTGCTGGAAATAGGCAGATGAACCGAGGGGCAAGTTTCCTGGGGGTGTTCTTGAGGCTAATATCTTTAGTGGAGAGCCATGCCGTTTGTCCTACTTTATAAATAGTTGCAGAGGAACAATGACGGTCAACAAATCTCTTATTTTGAGAAGCAGTTCTGAGAAGGGATCTCCTCATCTTATGCCCGATTCTTCTACATCTGCTTAGATGGTGAAGCACAGTTGGAACCAGGACTCAATGCAGGGAAATAGAAAATAGCCAAGAGAGACCTCAAAAGGTGAGTAACCAGTGGCAGACGATGTGTGGGTATTATGTGCATACTCCACCAATGGAAGATGTTTACACCAAGAGGAGCAGCTATGATTAGTTACACATCTTAGAGCAGATTCTAGCACCTGGTTACATCTTTCTGTTTGGCCATCAGAATGAGGGTGGTAGCCGGACGTGAGACTAACCTTAGCCCCAAGGGCTTTGCAAAAGGCTCTCCAGAGCTGAGATGAAAACTGGGGTCCACAATCAGAAACAACATCCAAAGGTATTCCATGCTGAAGGAACACATGTTGCTCAGGAGTTGAGCCATCTCCAGAGCGGTGGGTAAATTAGGTACTGGTATGAAATGAGCTGCCTTAGAAAAGCAGTCAATAACTGTAAGGATAACTGTGTTCCCTTCTGAGAGAGGAAGTCTGGTGATAGAATCTAATGAGATGTGAGACCAGGGGTGACCAGGTGTAGGGAGCGGATGGAGGAGTCCTGCAGATGGCTGGTTCTGATTCTTGTTCTGTGCGCAGGTGGAACAGGCTGAAACAAACTCTTTTATATCAGGGTTCATTGTTGACCACCAAAAGTATCTTTTAGACAAAGAGAACATACGATTAATTCCATGGTGACAGGTAAAACGATGGTTGTGGATCCAATCCAGCACCTTTTTAATCACAGATTTTGGAATGAACATCTTTACTAAGGGAGGATCAGTACCTGGATCTGATTCTGACCATTGCGGCCTTTTGATGTCCTCCTTGATGAGCCAGGTAAGGCCTTCAACAAAACAGGTAAACGTTTTCAGACATTTCCAGATGCTACCGGGGGCTGTTTTATTGAAAACCAGGGAGTCAGATGACTTCTTCTGGTCCTTACCTTTAGCATGACACCTTAGATAAAATAAAAAATGTCACAAGGCTTTTAAGAAATTTTAGGTCAACTGCTAAGGGGTTAAGTCATTTAACACTTGAATATAAGCCAGATTTTTGTGGTCTGTCGAAATAATAAATGGCTGTTCAGCACCTTCAAGCCAGTGCCTTCATTCTTCTAGGGGCAGTGATTCTCAAATCCGGTCCTCATGACCCACTACCCTGCATGTTTTAGATGTTTCCCATCTTTTCTGCAGGTCTTCAAGTTCTGCAGAAGCTTGGTAATCATACATTAATTTAAATCAGATGTGCCAAAGCAGGGAAACAACCTAAAACATGCAGGATAGTGGGTCATGAGGACCGGAATTGAGAACCACTGTTCTAAGGCAAGCTTAATGGCTAGCAGCTTACGGTTACCAATTTCATAATTTTGTTCTGCAGGAGTGAGGCAACAGGAAAAGAAAGCACATGGGTGAATTTTACTGTCTTTTTCTGACCTCTGGGAGAGCACCGTCCTCCACCCCTAGGTCTGAGGCATCAACCACCAAAATGTACTCTGGTTGGATCTAGGTGACAAAGAATGGGTGCATTAGAAAAATGAGCCTTAAACTTACCAAAAGATTTGTCTGCTTCTGGGGTCCATTTGAAAGGTCTGAGGCTGGAGGTGAGTTGAGTTGGGGTTGCAGCCACTCTACTGAAGTTCCGGATGAATCGACAATAGAAGTTGGCAAATCCCAAGAAGAGTTGCAACTGTCAGCGATCAGACAGTGTAGGCTATTTGGAAACTGCTTGAACCTTCTCAGGATCAATGCGGTAATGTCCATTTTCAAAAATGAATCCTAAAGACATGAAATTTACATTTATCTGCCTTGACAAAAAGCTGGTTCTCTTACAGGCGTAAAACTGCACGGACGTGACTCATATTGGGTTTGACCCCGAAAGAAAATCAAAATGTCATCCAGATAAACAAAACAAAGCCATTCAAAAAATCCTTCAGGGCGTCATTAATGAGTGCCTGAAAAAATAGCGGGGGCATTGATGAGCACAAATGGCATTACCAGATACTAAGAACACAGAATGCATCACAATTACTTAAATGTCAATGACACAGTTTAAGAAACTATAAAGTTTTGTCAATTTAAAGAAAATAGGTTGTTAAGAATCTGGTCAGATTAACGGTTGGTAATCTTTTTACTAACTTAAAGTTAGTTATTTAATTTTACTGCACACCAGAAGAGATATCAAAGCGCCTCAGGCTTATTAAAAAAACAGAACTGTTTTGTGAGGAGTACAATGCCTTAAGAGGTACAGTTCAAAACCCTCTATGATTGTTAGAGACGCCTATTGTTGAACTCATTTCTCTTAGGGTCCAGACCGACTTAGAACTGTCCATGGAGTAATCAGTTTAGATCAGGCAAGGAGAGAGTTCTGGAGTGGACGACGTGGCTTTCTGTCAGTCAGCTGATTTCATCTGAGAACCTATCATTGGACCCCCGGTCGGTGGTTGGCTAGATTACGTTCTACCACTTAAACCTAAATAAACTACATTTCTCCTCAGTTTTATGGTCAGGTCACACTGAGACGCCTGTTCAGCTCTAAGAGCAAAGCTGAACTCTCCTTTTTCTCTGTCTCTCAACTAGCTGCTAACAGCAGGTAACTAGTCATAATAATATTTTCTTCTCACGGTCAACTTGCTATAGATTAAAGTATTTCTTTTGGGATAAATATATTTTTTGTGTGTGAGGATCTGTGTCTTTTGTGTCTGCTTTCTGTTGTCTGCTGTGTCCCTCTTTTGTCCTCTCCATGTCATTTCTCTTCACATCAGTCCTCAGTTCTTTAGATCATTCCCTCACACCTGTCTGCACTTATAATTATCTCAGCTGTCTCCACTTTCCACTTATCCTCTGAGTATATATTCCGTTCATTTTCTTTCCACCTTCATCCAATCATTGCTTTGTCCTGGCTTCCAGTTTCCTCTCGATCCTGGCTTCCTCCCATGCTCCTAGTGTTTTTGCCGTCACGTTCGGCTTTTTATTTAATAAATATTTTTGTTTAAGCCTGCCTGTCTGCATCTTGGGTCCATCCTGCCTTCCAACTTGTGCCAGAATGATCAGACCACTTAAGGACCCAGCAGGCAGGGTCTTTGCCACCTCCACCTCTCCTGCTGTGGAGGAGCTGGTCCTGTCTCTGCTGCCGGATGAACTAAGGGTGACACACCCTATGATCAGCGGTTTGCTAACCATCTTCGGGTGGTCCTCCACTCCCGCCACCCATCTCATGCTCTGTCAACAGATCGGGAGCACCCTGTTGAGTTGCCCTGATCTACAACACCTGCCGGGCCATCTGCATCTCCTCTCTTTTGTCCTGAGGGTTTTGGCCGAGCCAGTGGGTTCCGGCTAAACATATCAGCAACCCTCAGGACCTCTGAGTCCTCCAAGTCCGCTGCACCCTCCAAGCCTTCTTCGTTGGGGAGGGAAACCAAGACTTCGGCCTCCTCTGATTCTTCTCGCTGTCGCCGTCTGAGAAAAGTGGCAGCAGCTTCAGGGCTGTTCCCGGCAGCCGCTCCTGAGTTTCCTGTGCTCGCTGCAGCAGCTTCAGTATCGCTGTCTTTGCCTGCTGCAACTTCAGTTACAGCTCCACCTTCATTATCACCTGGTCTTGCTCCATCGTCAGAGTCATCAATTCCAGCTCTTTCTTCAGGGTCATCAGTTCCAGCTCCATCTCCAGGGTCATCGGTCCTCGAGTCTTCAGAGTCTTCAGTTCCTGTTCCAGTCTCTACATCATCACCAGTTCCTGTTCCAGTCCCTACATCAGTTTCTGCCATCGAGTCATCTCATGTTCCAGCCATCGAGTCACCCCCTTTTCCAGCCATCGAGTCATCTCCTCTTCCAGAATCACCCTCTGTTCCAGAGTCACCTGAGTCTCCAGTTCCGGTTCCAGAGTCGCCCGAGTGACCTGTTCCAGAACCATCGCCAGTTCGAGTCTTCGAGTAAATGGTAAATGGTAAATGGACTGCACTTATATAGCGCCTTTCTATCCAACCAGGATACTCAAAGCGCTTTACACTACAATCTGTGTTCTTATTTACCCATTCACACGGCACTCTACAAGTTCTCCTACAAAGCTAACATATACATTCAACTTTGGAGACTAATCAGTGTCTTGCCCAAGGACACAACAACTTAGACAGCTGGAACGGGGGATCGAACCGGCGACCTTCCGGTTCCAGGACGAGTCCCCAGACCACTCTGTCACAGCCTGTTCCTGAAACCCCAGGTTGTATTGTGAAGTCCCAGGGTCAGCTGGTTCCTAAAACCCCGAGTAGGATTGTGAAGTCCCTGTGTCTGCCTGTTTCCAAGTTTCCTGAGTCCCCAGGTGGGAATGTGAAGTCCCCGGGTCTGCCTGTTTCTGAGTTCCCTGAGTCCCCGGATGGGATTGTGAAATCCACAGGTCTGCCTGTTTCTGAGTTTCCTGAGTTCCTGGGTCTACCTGTTTCAGAGTTTCCTGAGTCCCCGGGTGAGATTGCGAAGCCCCAGAGTCTACGCCGGTCTCTAAGGAACCAGAGTCTATGCCAGCCTCCGAGTATCCAGAGTCTACGCTGGCCTATGAGTATCCAGAGATCCAGCTCTTCTGCGACCTGGCTCCGGGCCGCCCTCCAGAGATCCAGCTCTTTTGCGGCCAGGCTCCGGGCCGCCCTCCTGAGATCCTACCCTGCCGCGCCCACGGCCAACCTCCAGAGTTGTCTGCTCCATACTGCCGGGCCCATGGCCGACCTCCAGAGTTGTCAGTCCCCTACAGATGTGCCTGGGGCCATCTTTTGGACATTTTTTGTTCTGTTTCCTGAGATTTTGGTTTTTGTTTGTTCCCAGGGGTTTTTTCCTGTCGGTTTTTGATTTCGTTTTTTTTCCCTGTGCTCCTTGTCCTGTCCTTTTGAGTCTTGTGTCTCTTGTTGTCATTCGTCTCTTTCATGTTTTCTTGTGGTTTGTTTCATGCCCTCCATCCTGTGGTTTGTCTGTACCCCCCACCTCCCTCCCCTGTTCGTGTTTTTCCTTGTTGTTGTCTGGAGAAGATCTTTTTGGGGGGGCAGTTACTGTGAGAATCTGTGTCTTGTGTGTCTACTTTCTGTTGTCTGCTGTCTCCCTCCTGCCTTCCAGCTTGTGTCATTTTGTTACCTTTGTTTTAAAATATAAGCAAAAAACCAACAGTTAGTTAACTGTATGGTTAAAATGACATTTCATATAAAATATTTCAGGTTCACCCAGTGTGATCAATAGAAAACTTGAATAATACCAATAAAAACAAAAGATAATGTCACTAATCTTTTCTTTTTTTATATACACTCCTGATCAAAATCTTAAGACCAGTCAAAAAATTGCAAGAATTTGCATTTTGGACTATTGCATCTTAATAAGGTTCTAAGTAGAGCTTCACAATGTTAAAAAAATAAATCAGCGTAAGAGACAAAAACTTTTGAGCGGTGAATTAATTGAAAACTGCATTTACACTCAAACATGATTTTTTTCAGCTGATCAAAAGTTTAAGACCATAGCTCAAAA
>JARVJO010030956.1:0-10641 GCA_031762555.1 Cynodonichthys magdalenae | reverse complement strand
AGATCCACTGAGAAACTTGCTGTTTCAGCAACATTTCATTCAAAAACTGTAGTTTTGAGGTTAAACAAATGTTCAAATGTATTTCCAAAGAATTACAAGTTAAGAAGTGCATGGAAATAGCTCTTTTTTTGTATCGAAAAAATATCGAACCGTGAAACTAAAGTATCGAACCGAATCGAATCGTGAATTTTCTGTATTGTTGCACCCCTAATATTTGCATTGTAAGGCTCACTTTGGCTCACCCCGGCTCCAGTCGGCTCGACCTTACTTTACTCTTTTTTGGGTTGTGTTTGGATTGGACACAGAGCAGCCTTGATGTGGGCGGGATCAAAGTATTAAACACGCACAATCTTATTTTGTTTTATTTGTGACAAAACAATAATGTAAAATAATAAGTAAAATAAAGTATCAAAAATTGAACCAGACCATCCAGCAGTATGACATTTAAGACAAGAGAGAAGGACGACAGAGAACGGTAAGCTAATGTTAGCTTTTGTTAGCTTGTTGTTGTTGGTAGCACATTACTGCTACCGTCTGCTGAGCTCCTAATACTTCTCAGTCCAGTCCTTTTTGGATTAAAAAAATGCTTTTGAGGAAATGGATTTTCAGATGCCAAGGATCTGGGCTGGGTCGTGAAGGTGCAAAAATGCATTGTATTTATTAGCTTGGGCCCTAAAGCTATATTAGCTCAGGTGCTAACAGGCAAAGCTGAGGTTCTCCCTCCACGAAGCAGCTCTTATGTCTTCCATCCAAATTTTCAGTTTCACGCTGAGTCATATTTACATTCTCCTCTCTCTCAACGTGCTCTAGTTTTATTTTGAAGGACTGATCGTCAGATATTGTCCAAGATTAACCTTCAGGGTGGATAGAACTCACTTGTAGCCTTGTAGACTTTCTTGCCTTGTAGTAGACATCATCGTTATCTGGTACGCTTTGCTGCTTTAACAAAATGTCACCGTCAGTGGGACAATAGGCTCTATTATTTTTAATTTATAAAAACTTAATCTACGGTATTTTTACAGTTTTTGTTTCACAGTTGAAGTAAATGTTTATCAAATAATGTCTAATGTTACAACTAGTCCGGGTTCCCTAACAGGCAAGTCTAACATCCAAGTATGTAGTGTGCAGATCAGACCCAGGTGACGCCACACAAATTTCTAAAACTGCATCATACAAAGTGGCATCAGAGGAAAGTTTCACAAGAAGGTGAAATGCAGTAAACCATTCTGTGACCACACACTGTGATGGGCCAAGTATAATAAATATATAAACAAATTATAGCTCCAGTATGCACTTTATGGATTATTCACCTTTTCCATTCTAATAAAGGATGTGTAGCCAACATAAGGATTTCCTTATGTTGGCTACACATCCTTTATTAGGTAAATAAAGCTGAAGCCTATTGCAGCTGACGAGTGAGAGGTGATCTCTATAACAGATATTTGTGTACTTGTGGAAAAAATGTGAAATTTTGGTATCTCAAGCTTTCACCTAAAACTGAGCAATCCTGATTTAGGACACTTTAGCTGCATAAGGAAATAATTTTATGTTAAAAGCTAAAATGGCATAATAATACTTGAGCTAAAATACAATCCTCAAACCACTGTAATTTAAAGTAGATGTGCATCCATGAAGTCCTGGCTGTGCTTACAACTGAACTAAATAAAAGTACCAGTACTAGATTTAAAAAAAAAGCCTCTGATGTTAAACCTTGATCTATAAAAAGATCCGACAAACATCTGTAACAGTACATTTAACTTATAGCCTTGTGCCTGTGTGTGTGTGTGTGTGATTGTTTCACCTGAGTAGAAATTTGCTCCTGATGCAAGGTGGATATTTTATTATCTTTGAGAGCTAATGGGATCGGATTTCTCTCTCAGTTCTTATCAGTCATTAATCCTCTCTTTAGGTGCCCTGATCTTCCTTACGGTCTTCTCAGCTCTGTCCATTCTTCACCACACCCATTTCCCTTGACCACTAAACACCTCTTCAGCACTTTTAAAGCTCTTTCTATGGAGGCCAAGCTGATGTCTGTACCTCCACTTTACCCCTCATCAATTATACAAGAAAGGGGTCAAGGACAGAAACAAGCTAGTTGTGTTGTGTTCGCAACAAAAACATTGTTAAAAGTTGTGTTAACGCTTTATTTGTGATAATGAGGTTTACTAAACAGCTGAAAAATGGAGGAAATGTACACCTTTCAGTTTACCACTTAGGGCCAAAGGCAAAATATATTCTGTATTTTGCTCTAAAAAATGAGAAAAAATAAAACACTTAAACTTTTTTTAATCATTATTAAAATTATTAAAATTAATACTTATTTAGCAGTCATCAAGAAAAAAATTATGGTTTTTGCAAGAAATGAGTCTGCAGTAAAATAGTGACAAATAAAAAATTCTGAAATCTTTGAACATTTTTAAATGTCTGCCATAACGTTTTTCCTCCACACTTTAGCCTATAGATCATGAAATATTCAACCTAAAGAAGACATTTCACCAGCTGGCCTAATAAAATGTCTGCAACATGTTTTGGTTGAGACCCAACAGCGTTTTAGTAACAAGGCCCTCCTTTATCACTTTTTATCACAACTTTTTTTTTCTGTGGATCTGATTTTAGCCGCAGGAGTGAGACACCAGACTTCATCCCCCTCTTCTGTGGTGCTGGGCGTGTGGTTGTTTACGTGCCCCTGACAGGTCAAATACAGAACCATAAATTCTGGGCTTTACTGTGGCTTCATCCTATTGGATTTTCCTGATGCTTTAGAGGCTAACAGACAGAAATGCTGTTTCTTCAAAGTAATTTTAGACAAAAAAGAAACAAGGCTTTTTTAACTTATTTTTTCTGGTGTCCAACAAAGACAAGTTTAGAATCCCTTAGCATCATTAGCCTATAAACAGTATTTCTCATAGTAAATATAACCACATTTGATAATACTTTACATTTAAGAAAAAAATATCAAATCACAGTAATGTTTATACTTCCTTCATGAGGTAGAGTTAATAAAGAATATAAAGCAGATAAAGACAAGGAGGTTAGAGAAGTGATTTATTATTTATACTGCTAACCTGAATCGCTCAGCGAATAAGATTTTTCTAATCTAATGGGCCCAAAACAAGATAAAATACCAAAACATACAGAATTCTGCTTTTTTTAAATTATGAGTTGGAAGAAATGCCAAAATCCTGTATTCTAGAAAATAATTATTATTGTTATTATTAATAATAATACATTTTATTAAAAAATAATAGTATTAATATTATTATAATATTAATTAATAATATTAATTAATAATAATGATAATTATTTTCTGGTGTAGGATGAAACACAGAATGAATCATCAGATTAATATTAGAAATTAGAGTAGGTTTGTTACATAATTTACAATCATCCATCCAATCATTTTGACAATTTTAAGGGAATATTGAACAACTAAGAGCACAAATTGCCCAGTTTTCTGTCAAAGTCAGTTTGGGACAAGAAAAAAAAAAAGAGAGAGATAAGTGTTACCATCATCAACCAAAATGAGTTGTTCTTCATTTTCAGGAAGTTTTAATGTATTTAATGTATTGGCCATGATTGATTTTTTTTAATTTTTTTTGTAGCACTTTGAGATCTTTGAATATAAAGTGTCCTATAAATTAAATGTATTATTATTATTATTATTATTATTATTATTATTATTATTATTATTATTATTATTATTAAGTATATACTGTATATATATATATATATATATATATATATATATTAACCTAAGGCTGAATTTTAGTTGAAGCTATATTTATATTTATGGTTACTTCACAGAAAAAAAGCTTTTCAAAACAAAGTTGAATGCTAGGATTAGAATGCTTAATTTTTAACATTTTATAACAATAACAAAAATAACTTGAACAAATGGTACACAGATTATTCTTGGATATTCATCAGGGTTCCTACAGCTTAAGGCAAGTTAAATTTAAGACTATTTAAGACTTTTTTAATGCACTCAAAATTAAATTTAATACCAACTTTACAATAAACATTAAATGGAAAAAAAAACCTGACAATTTTACCCAAATATTCATTTTAACATAAAACAACTAACTGTTATACACACTGGATAAATTATGGTTATGGTTACTGGAAGAAACGGAAGTGGGGTAATCATAAGTAGGCCCATTGCTCTCCTCAAAAAGACAGTGGCAAGCCTTCGCATACCTCAGATAAAAAAAAAAAAATAATAAATGTTACCAATTATTTTAATAATTTAATTTGGGATGAATTACAATCATCCTACTTACAATGTGTTAACATTTTTAAGACCTCTAAAACAATGACTTAAGACTTTTGAAGGCTAATTAAGGCCTTATTTTTGGATGGATGAATTTAATGCCTTTTAAGACCTTTTAAGGATCCGCAGGAACCCTGTTCAAAAGACTGGCATTTTAGTGAGGATTAAAAATAAACAATTTAAACTAAAAACATTTTATTAACGTTTAGCGATCTCTCTGCACAGTCTCCTCACAATGAGTGTTGCTACTGAGAAAAATACTCAACTACAACTCTGCGATTGTAATAAAAGGTGCATGGATAAAAATATCTACCCCCACGTGACCCCAAACAGGATCAAGGATGCGTATAATGTGGATAGATGGATGTCCAGAATAATCTCTAAATTGATGTTTACTGTTTGACATTCTGAACTTGATGTGTTCCAGTGTTATTGAGGTCAAGAAAAACATAGCTACATATAAGTAATTGGTTTTTCGACTAATCTCTTTACTTCATGGGAGGAGTGTATGTTTACTTGTGTTTACACACAATGAAAATGTATTTGATGCATGTTTGTTTCTAAAAAAAAAATGTATACTGATCCATCATCTATGTTCTTATTTGGCAATGAAAACAACTTAAAAGTGTACTTTTTTATTATATAATACTGTACTTTCTATCAGAAATTATGAACATTTGGATAATAGTTCTGCAAATGCAGGGCTGGCCCTAGCCAACTTGGCACCCTAGGCAGGATTTCAGGGGGCACCCCTTGTACAATTTACTAAATCTCACTGCAAATTTAAATGAATTCATTCTCTTCATGCTAACAAGCAGCTGTGGACTAACTTAGTTCTAGATCCAGAGTTATACCCTTGCGGTGGGAATCTTTTACTATCTCACAAGTCGATTCTGATTTTTGGGGTCACAATTCAATTCAAAAATCGATTTTTCATTCAAAGCTGATGAGTCTGCACATGGTAAAACCAAAATGAGCCCAAATCTTTGACTTTAACGAAGACTGGGCTGGCTTAATCTCTTTTCCTCCATTTTTGTAGTTTCCTCTTTGTTGTAGTGCTTTCTGTGCATGCATATGCTCCAGAACCGGCTGCGGGGTGACGTCCCACATAGTTGCAAACTGACAGCCATTGGATTTGCTTTATTTTAAAAAATTTTTTTAATAAATTTTGGGACATTTTATATCGATTCTGAATCGTTGTACATGAGAACCACAATTCTGATGTAATTTGATTTTTTGGTGCACACCTAGTATGTTCACCGAAATATTCTGTAAAAGATCTACTCAAAATTATACATTTTCCAGCCATTTGAGGAGCATTTTACTAAATTTTTGGGATTATTAAACAACTTAAAATCAGTATTTTATAAAGATGGAACAATGAAAACCAGACTTTAACCTAAACTTTATCTGATCTCACACTCTGTCTACTTTTAAGACTAGACTGAAGTCTTTCCTTTTTGATAAATCCTATAGTTAGGCTTAGGTTTCCTGAGTTATTCATTAGTTCTGCTGCTATAGTTTTAGACTGCTGGAGGACAAACTGACCACATGTTCACACTCTGCTGCTGTCTTTAGTCTCTCTCCTCTACATGTTTGTTATAATAATTTCTATCAATAACATGTTTTCTTTGTCTCTCTTCCAGAAGAAAATACACCTGGACCAGTCCTTCTGTGACTCTCTGTGTCTCTTTCCTGTCCCCCAAACCCAGCTGGTCGAGGCAGATGGCCGCCTGTCCTGAGCCTGGTTCTACTGGAGGTTTCTTCCTGTTAAATGGGAGTTTTTCCTCTCCACTGCTGCCAATGTGCTGCTCAGGAATGGAGACTGTGATGAAGTGATTCAACGCAATCGGCTGACTTCTTTAGATTGTGTTTTTGTGAACAGTGCCCTGACACGATGTATGTTGTGACCTGACGCTATATAAATAAACTGAATTGACTTGAGATCATAACTGAAACTTGCCTTATCCTTATTTTGTTTTTTATTTACACACTAAGCACCAGTAAGTATTTTGACTGCATCATATGATACTTTTATCATGAAATATTGCCTGCACAATATAATAGTATTGGGCGGTATACAGGTTTGTACCGTTTTTATTTTTGTTAAGATATGAATTTGGTAAATACCGTCATACCGTTTTAAATAGCCTGAACACCTTCAGAACGTTACGTCGCGCCAGCGAACTGTTTCAAGGGGGATACTTTTCCTGGCAGCACCGCAATGCGCACTAGCAAGCTAATGTTATTGTTGGAGCAGAACAGAGGCCGAGTCATCCTGTTAAGCTTTATTAAATAACACAAAACTCAACCCTCATCCTTCACGACCATACCAAAATGTGTGACTACTGTCTACAACCAGGCTAAGAAGGAAAGACATGTAGAGGAGAGAAACAGTGACAAAGGCAGAGGTACAGTAAAAGAAAAAGTTAAGAAATAGTTTCTGTGTTGCAAAAAGAGAGTAACTTCAACGGACCGTGGTTTGCAAATCAATAAGCAACATTTGTACATTTTATTATCAGCTGAGCTGTGATGACAAGAAAAATACAGTCAAATACCATTATACCAGTTGAAATTGTTGAAAATACCGTGATGTAAAAATTGTGTCATATCGGCCAGCTCTACAATATAACGTCATTCAGTAACAAAGCAGAACAAGTTACTTTCATAAACCTGCAGACAAAATCAACTAGACTCTGATAAAAAGTTATAAAGTAATTTTTTCGTCCCCCACGAGCGGCGCCCCCTAAATGGACAACGCTCTTAGCATTTGGCTATAATGCCTAAACCACTGACCGGCCCTGTCCAAGAGTGTAAAAAAGCACTTCCCATCCTGTAATAAAAAAATAAGAGCCTCTCTCATCAAGTCAGTTGCACACATTTCTATGGCACAATCTTGATTTCAGTGTAGATTTTCAGTACTTTGCCATGGCAACACTCCGTGCTTCATTCACTATGCCAAGGCTCATTTCCATGACAACGTGATTAAAAATCTCAACCACAAACAGAAAACCCATATTGCTTCAATTCAAAACCTGCCAGCCGCCTCGACTGCCTCCAAGTTTCAGTTCAAACGAGAGACCGTTTGAATCGTCATACAGGCACACGATAAACTGGTAAAGCTGCTTGCCTCGCTTCCTGACGCCCAACCACAACTTTAGCGTTATAACACACACGTTCTGTCTGTGATGTCGTTACCTGACTAGAAGTGATACAGTCGGTGAAGGCGCTCCTCCTAGAGAAAAACGTAAGCAGCTGCTGCCAACGGGAAGAGGACGTGGAGGGGGAAGAGGAGGCAGGGGAGGAGGTGGAAGGGGATGAAGTGTGTGGAGGTGCCAGCTCCTCTGAGGAGCCCCGCTTGGGTCCTAGCTTCTGTTTGACTCCTAACCCTGCCCCCTGACCCCCGGACGTTCCGCCTACCCTCGAGCTGCGGGGATACAGGGTGTTGTTGCCAAAAATATAGTTCATCGTCTCGGCTGTCTGCTCCTCCTGTAGGCAAGTTTGACTTTAAGTTCTCTTCACCGTTTCATGTCCGGTCTTTCCTCTTTTGTCACTTTTTTCCAACTCGAGGAGTATCTGTCAAATTTGCGGTCCAATTTCGTAGCTTCGTTGTCACCTGTTTAAGTAGATTATGCGACTTTCCTTATTATTTTTATGTTCCCAGCTTTCTTTTCTTTTAACTTCTTCAGCTCCTTCAGGGATGACAGATCAGCCCACAGATGGGAAAGACGATGAAAAGGAAGTGGAAAAGCAGGAAGAACATCCAAGCCAGGTAGTCCACTAGAGTCTGTCTGTCAAGACCTTCATATATCTGTCCATCCGGTCTGTCTCCTTGCCTGTTTTTTTGTCCATTAATTTGTCTCTCATCCCATTGTCTCTCTAGCCAGGTAAAATGTCCAACATTTCCATCTCTGAGAGTCCAGAGTCTCCTCTCTTTTCTTGCTTCTTGTCAAGAGTGAGGGGGAGTAAGAGGGCCAGGCAACGGCAGGATATGCGAATTGATTATTTAAGGGAGTTCACTCTTTCTCCTTGTCTTCCCCCACCCCACCTCTTTCTCCTGCCCACCCTCCTTCTCTGTGAGTCCAAAGAGATGACCAGTCAATCTCCCCCCCTGTCACTGTGCCTGCTTCCATTAAATATGGAAGGAAGAAGGGGGGGAATGATGGGGCCGGCTGAACGGATTAAACGAGGGAGGAGGAAGGCTACAGACGAGGATGAGAACATCTGAAGTAGGTGGATGGTAGGAAGGATCATTCTGCAACTCTTCTGTTTCTCCTTCCCCTCCTCTTACATCTCTGTTTGTGCTCCAAGTCTTTCTTCTCATCCATGTCACTCAGCATATTCTTCAGGCTCTTGCTTTCTTTTCTCTACCTAGCTTCCACCTACCCTGTTTCTCTCTGTCTCCCGGTCTCTGAGGGTTTTTCAGCAAATTGTCTTTTATAGTCTTTTATTGCAGCTGCAACCCGATGCTTCTCTCTCCCTCACTGTCAGATATTATTACGGTACAAGCCCCGCCCCTACATTCCAGTCAGCCAATAATGGAACACCACCCCCTGCCTTTTACTCCAAATACACTCACCCTAAAAGACACACAGACACAGATGATGCTTGTTTCAGGTTAAGCTAGACATAAGGTACAAAACCTTTTAATGGCAAGTTAAAACAAACAGATGACAAAATAATTGTTTACATATATATGTGTGTGAAAGAGATGTGGACGATGCAAAACCAAATTTCACTCAGTAACAACTGACACTGAAGCGCAAATACAGCTTCTAATTTATGTGTGTGTGGGTGTGTGTTTGGGGGGGTGCATTTGTGCATAAGTGTGGAAGACAGAGATCTTCTCCTGAGGCTGTTTTCAGACACTGCAGAGCCCAGCTCTCACACACAAACACACACTCTCTCCCTCCATCTATCTACCTCTCTCTCTCTCTCTCTCTCTCTCTCTCTCTCTCTCTCTCTCTCTCTCTCTCTCACACACACACACACACACAAACACACAAGTAAAAACAAATTTAAGCTAGAGTATGACTAGGATGGAAAACAACAAGCTGTTGCTGGGCACCAATAAAAATAACAATAAAAAAACAGGTGAGGAGAAGAAACAACCTGGTTAAATTGTGTTTAATGCGTGGGTCAAAGTGGTCCAGCTGTGTACGGGTACAGCAGCTCGCACCGACCCCAATTGTTATTTCTACCTACCTATTATAACCCAACCAGCTCCTACCAAAAATACACATTAGGGTTTGAGTCATCCAGCTAGCCTACACAACTGTCTTATAGCCTCCCGGAGGATTAGCCACAGGTGGAGCAGGACCCCTGTCACAGCTTCTTCCTGCGTTTCTGTGGGAACCGTATCTATGGCAACAGCTTGAGGACTGAATTACACCTGGCACAGGCTGACTAATGTGTTGTTTCTTCATATCAGAATAGATGAGAAATCTCATGCGTTGATTTGACTTCTGAGCAGAGCTGACTCATGTACAGAGAGAGAGAGAGAGAGAGAGCGAGAGAGAGAGAGAGCGAGAGAGAGAGAGAGATTTTCGAAGCAGAATTTCTCAAAAACTGGCATCAATCAGCCTTTTTTTATTCGACTTGTGAAAAAACTGGTTTCTACTGTATAAATATAAGATATTTAAAAGTTCTTCAAATTAAACAACAGAAAATAAAGCTGTGTATCTTTTCGTCCTTCGGACTTGGAGTTTGTGTTGTAGCGTCGTGATTTCTATTGTTTGAAATGTCCTTTTCGATGTGGGTGTAGGAAAAGCTCAATAACTATAATGAGTGCTGGCACTGGTTTACAGGGTGTCAAAAGTAAAAGCAAATGCTTTAGTGCTTTAAAGTTCAGCATTGGCTGAAACTAAAAGCCCGTTTTGGCTTCAAAACGTCTCCGCCTTCAACTCTAATTCAAAGGAGTCAATATTAATCATAAAATAAGTCAGACATTTCTCAGAGCAGTCACTTGCTGGGTCGGTGATTTAAACCCTTGGCTTGCTCTGCCCACGGGTTGGAGTGTCTTTGGGCAAAACCCTGAACCCCACACTGTCTGTGATGTGTGTTTATAGTAACCATACTCACTCAGTGAAAGTGGCTCCTACAGTAAAAAGCTCTGAGTGGTCAACAAATCTATAAGTGCTACGTGAATGCCAAACACAAATCCATTAACGAGCAGCCGGCTGGGCCTGTCTTTCCGATCAGGATCCTGGTGGTCCTTTTGAAAATAATAATTAATTATAAATTAGTCCTTGAAGTGTGTGCGTAGGGGAGGGGCTGGCTTGTTTGGCAAGCATGCAGTACAGACCAAAAGTTTGGACACACCTTCTCATTCAAAGAGTTTTCTTTATTTTCATGACTATGAAAATTGTAGA
>JARVJO010030955.1:0-10642 GCA_031762555.1 Cynodonichthys magdalenae | reverse complement strand
AACTAATACAGTATCAGAATTTTATATTTATACTTCTCATTCAACCACAATTAAATTCACTCTATCTAGGAGGCACAGTTTATATGGATGGTATTTATTTTTACAATAACAAGCTGGAATAAAAACGAGCAAAAATTAAATAAAAGTGACGACTTTCTACTTCTTGCCTTTTTTTTAAATGTAAGGAGTAGAAAGTACAGATAATTATGTGAAAATATAAGAAGTAGAAGTAAAAAGTAGGCTAAAAAATAATTACTCAAGTAAAGTACAGATACCCAAAAAATCCACTTAAGTACAGTAACGAAGTATTTGTACTTAGTTACTTTACAACTCTGAATACAGAAGACCGGCCCTTTTTATTAGAAATTCAACAATTTTTAATTTGTAGAATTCAAGTGAGTTTCTTTTATATGGATACTGTTGCATGTAGGAATAAAAGGAAACAAGTTATGCAAAACGGGCAACAAAAGACAGTCAAATCAAATCAGTAATTAAACAAAAGGTCAAGGGAAGACGACAGAAACAGTAAGGAGAAAGAACTGGCAGGTGGCTTTGTAGCATTCAAAGGAAAGTTGGTGTAATGAGGAAAACAGGACAAAATACAGTAAAAAGTTAGAAACGACCATATCCAGATTATGTTTTGGCCATAGGGGTTAAACAATTAGAATGGGAAAACATGCTACTGAAAAATGGGACTTTTGTCTACAAGAAGAGACAGCAGACATGTTTTATTTTTCTGCCCCAAGTATAGCCTGGCCCTTGCCTTCCTAAGCAGTTCTTCTCAATTCTAGTTTCCCTTCGCTGCTCCATTTGGGATTTCTCCCATAGACAAGGATTTCTCTGGTAGAACTTCAACTGGGCCAATCAGCAAACAGAAGGAGGAGTTGTGAACGACAACATTGATTTTCTGCGCTGTTTTAGTCTGCCTGTAGTTTAGCAATGACAGTGGAGGAAGTAAATGAAGCCATTCAGTCCGTGTTGACAGGGCTTCCAAATTAAATGTAATTTGTCTCACAAAGCCTGCAGCACTCATTTACAGCTACTCGTTCAGCTCAGTACTTCTCTCTTCTCAGTAGAGGATGGTTGTTTTCAAATGCCCGCATTTTACGGTTAGCTTCTTAGTTTAGTTTCCTTCACGCTCAAGCTGGCGCACTACATACATCACAGCCAAATGTTAGTGATTGGTAAATCAGATCCAATCGTTTTAAACTTCAACAGAGTCCACACCTCCAAGAAATCATTTCTCAGTAGGTGAGGTTCCAGTCCCTCTGTACGAAGCAAAGGGTAAAACAAGGGGCTGGATTTTTACCAGTTTACAAGTATACATTTGAGAGAAGAGGACTGGTATGTAACTTACAGGATATACAAAATCTTTTGGACAAAGTCTCTAGCTCTGAATCTTTTTTTTTTTTTTCTTGACGTACCTTAAGAAGACAAAATTAATGGGGAGAACATATATAATATACTGTAGTTGTTTTGTTTAGAAATCTGTTTAGTATATAATATATTTAGCATCCCGATCCACAATCCATTCCAGCAGGTGGTGGTAATGCAGCAAAATGTTGATTGCAAACCATCTATTAAAAAAAAGTTTAACTGTATTGAAAGACCTTTTTGGAATCATATCTGCCTGCTTCCTGTACACTTGGGTCCAAATAAACCAAAGCATTATTACAGTACGTTCTGACCAGTCGTGGACTGAGTTTCAGTGATGGACTGGCTCGTGTTTATCCTGGAGAGTCTAAGGGAAGCTGTGAATTGCTCCACAGATGAAAAGCATCAGTTGTTTAATTTCTCTTCAATGGAACATGTTATTTTGTTTCAGTCACAGGAGCTGACCTCTCCGTACTTGGAAAAAAAACCTCCTTGAATTACAGAATAATGCATCATAAGGAGTCACAACTTGTACCTCAACCTCAGCTATGCACTGCTTCTCTCAAGCTCCATGACATTGTTGGAGAGTCAGAGGGGGTGTGGGAGGACACCTGTCACCCAGTTCCTGTGCCAAAGTCTCAGGGAGTTCTGACAGACTCCTCTCATCTGGTATTTGTTCCTGGGTCTGAGGAGGTCCTGGGTAACACCTGTCACCTACTTCCTGTGCCTGAGTCGAAGTGTGTTCTGGAGGATGCCTGTCAGTTTCTGTTTCTTGGTCTTAAAGATTCCTGGAAGATACCTCTTACTGAGAGCCAGAGTCTAATGGGGACCTAGGGGAAACTTATCTCCTGCCTGATCCTGGTCCATTGACTTCTTTATGTATCGTGGTCTAGATATATTCATGTCTACCTTGGGTTTGTTGTCTAAATAGTGTTCCGATCTACCTGTGTTTCAACTCTGCAGTCATTCTGACATTCTGCTCCATCAAACGTCCACCAGTGGGCAAAACAGTTTGGTTTTTGCGGCTGTGTCTGAGTGGTTAGGGGAGTCATTCTGCAACCGGAAGGTTGACGGTTCGATCCTCCATTCTAGCCATCTGTCATTGTGTCCTTGGGCAGGACACTTCACCTGCCTTGCCTACTGATGGTGGTCAGAGGGTCCGGTAGAGCCGGTGCATGGCAGCCTTACCTCTGTCAGTGAACCGCAAGACAGCTGAGGCTACAATGTAGCTTATCACCATCAGTTTGAATGTGTGTAAATGTCTGTAACTAGAAAGTGCTTGGGGGTCTTAACAAATTTCAGGGCAACTGCTAAGGGGTTAAGACATTTTATCATAACATAAAATACCAACAAAACTCTTTTTAAATATGTTTGTATATAAAAGTCAATAGAAAAACAGAATAGCTATGAATGTATTTTGGGGTGTGGTGCCTGATTTTACAGATTAGAAACTGTAAAATGGTAAATGGACTGAACTTATATCATTCACCCATTCATACACCCATTCACACACTGATGATGGCAAACCACACTGTAGCCACAGCTGCCCTGGGGCAGGCTGACAGAGGTGGGGCTGCCATGCACCGGTGCCACCGGACCCTCTGACTACCATCAGTAGGCAAGGCGGGTGAAGTGTCTTGCCCAAGGACAACTGAGATTGCTGGAGCGGGGGATCGAACTGGTGACCTTCCGGTTCCAGGACGACTCCCCTAACCACTCTGCCACAGCCACCCAAAAAGGTCAATGGTCAGCGATAATTCCCCCAGATGCCTCTCCAAAGCCAGAACCTGTGTCTGAACCCAAGAGGATCCTGTTGTGCACCGCTCCAACATCAGAACCTGATCACAATTATGAGGAAGTCCCACTGGACACCTCTGTCTTATCTTCTTGAGCAGGACCTGGGCCACCCTCTTGAACTATTACATCTGCCTGGGCGAACCCTTGGTGTCGTACCTGACCTGCTGTTGCCCAGCCCATGGTAGTTGTGCTTCTGTTTATTCTTGTTCATAACCCACCATCATTACACATGGTCTATAACTCTAAAAACTGGTCAGTCTTTATACCTCAAATTGGATCGTGACGAGCACAAATCTGAGGGCAGCTTGATTAGCTGCAGATCTCACTTTGCAGACCTTTTGATTGACTCCAGTTTCTGCCCTCTGAGACAATCAGATGTAAACAGAAACGGATGCCTTCCTCTACACAAACGGGTAGCTTTCATTATGTGAATAAACTTTCACTTACAGGTCAGCATGACTCCACTCAGAGTAAAAGTGAAACCATCTGCCACCTGCTTAGTCAGGTTGATGTGTTTGAGCTGTCAACATCCAATCAGCTGAAAGTGAAAACAAGGATATAGACTCAAACTTTGGGGTTATGAGGCTATGTTATCAGCTGGGTTTTGTATGTTTTCGACTTGTAAACAAATGTTCACTGAAATGTCTACATATCCCCTCTTAGTGCAAGCTCTCTTTACTCTTTGTTTCTAAATCTTTCCTAAACACTAAGAAAGTGAGAAATCTAGACTTATAGATCAACATTTGTCTTAACAGAGAGAAGCAAGAGTCCAACAGTCACCAAGAGGGAGGCAAATCGACCCCTCCCAGCACTACTGCACCACTCCACCCTCTGCAGGACACTCTTCTGTCAAAGTGAGAAGCTGTGGAAGCTGCTGTGGCAGGTAAGTAAGACAGAAAAAAAACAGCTTGGTTATTTTATTTTTGTGTGTGTGTAATAAATATTGAGCAAAAACTCTAAGGTGAAACACCTCCAGAGCCTGATGGTAGAAAAACTGACTTCAGAGAGATGGTGAGTATGTTTGATAAAACAGCTGCACTTTTCAGGGTCATGGTTCTGACTGAAACCAAGCCCTGTAAAAAAAAAAAAAATATATATATATATATATGTATGTATGTATGTATGTATATGTATGTATATGTATGGATGTATGTATGTATGTATGTATATACAGTATATATATGTATATATGGTTGCATGTGATGAAAACAACCAAAAAATAAAACATTAAATCTCATTTTGCATTGACACAAGTCAAGTGTTATTGTGACCATGGCTACAGACCAAAGAAAATTGTGTCAACAGTGAGGTGTCCTGCTCCACATAGTTTAGGTGCATGTTAGTGCAGCTTTGCTCTCATCATTCAGAGATAAATGCCTGATTGGAAATGTGTTACAGTTATGTCTTTAAAACGTTCATTTTCATACAGAAATGTTGGCTCTCATTAGCTTGATGGTGATCCGACAGACAGGCCTGTTAGCTATTCTTAGTTTTACCAAGTAACCATATTTAATAGGACTGCTGGTTTCTGCAAACTCAAATTTAATTATTTACTGAAACTTTTTAACACTTTAAATGCCAACAGGAAGTCTTTTGTTTTTCCACATCACACAGAAAAAATTTAGCTATATTATTATTTGATTTTCTCTGTGACATAAACTAACATCTGTGGAGCACATGTGGACCTTCAAGTCAGTTTCTTTTCAATTCATTTTCATCTTTTCGTAGATAAAAAAGGAATCCAGCTTTCTTTTTGATAATCCACACACTCCTCATATTCCTATTCTGTAAATATCATTAAATTGATGCAATTATTAAATAATATACATTTACTTAGGAGTTTTTGCCGTTTTTATTTTGCTAAGTAAATTGCATAAAAGTGTTGAACATTGTTGAACACTACTAATTTAAAAGTAGGAATGTAACTTTTTAATACCTTCTTTGCATAAAAACTCTTGATCTTAAGAGAGAAATTCATGGATTTCTAATGCAACAATGATAAATAAATACCTGATCTGAGTGAATCATAAGGAGTCAAATATTGAGGATTTTGAGCGATAACTAAAATACAGTATTTAGCTTTTTGTCTTTGTTCTAACTTGTGAATCTCCAATTCAAAAAAATCTAATACTATTGGTGTGTAGTATGTTTTTATCTCCTGCTCCAACAGAAAAGGGTGCTAAAATCAGACTCGCCACATGTTAGCACATACAATAATTTCATTGAAAAGTTATTGTTTTCCATCTAATTGATAGTATTTTGAACTTGTGTGAATATGAGCAAAGACAGTTTGTTGAACTATTAAGATTGCGTTTGTTTGTGACACAGCTTCTATTTTTTTTCCCATAATGTATTGTACTCTGAATGCTAAATGTGGAACTATTTATTCCTGTTCTTCAAACACTTCTGTATTTGTCAAGCAATAGTATTAATGGATTGTTCTTATAAACTATCATTTAGTTTTAAAATTATTGCAGCACTTTAAAGAAGCTTTGATGTTAATAACAAAAAACAGGAATTTAGATGTCTTAAAAGTTAAGAAAAATTTAATATCTTTCACCTATGCAACGAGAGGTGATAATTAATTGACACAGAATAGTTAAATTATGAAGCAATTTGTGGTGTCCAAATTAAAGTTCAACAATAAAATCTCACATTCTTGACCTCCTTAAAAACTTCAAACCACCCGTTGGAAAAACAAACTTGCAGACTGTTCTTTTCTCTTTACACAAAGCCCACAATGAGAGTTAAGCACAGGAGACAGACAGGATTCAAGTGTTCCTGCCTGTATGACCCCTTTCAAAGGATAAGTGGTCTCACAATGAGGGAGGGCGAGACTGGTTGTTAACTTAGTTTATATACTGTCCTGATTTATGCTTACGCTGTCTCGTCTCATCTAAACTTTCATCTAATATAAATTTCCTCTTCAAATAAATTAGCTTTGTTTGGTTTATGTGTTTTTTCTGAACACAAACTCCACGGAGCCTGTTTTCAAACTGGATAAATTCACTGGTTTAAAGAGAGGGTAGGCACAACAAAGATGTCCTGCAGTTAATTTACATAAAAGTCACCATACGTGTGTGTGTATGTGTGTGTGTGTGTGTGGGTGGTTTTAAAATGGAAGCAAATCAACGGATAAATTACAAGAATATTACAAGTCTTAAAAATAAACATTTAAGAGATTACTGCAGTAATAACAGAAATACAACATTTAGAATAACCTTCTGAATTTGTAGAAAAAAATATTCTCAATTAAGAAATAAAAAAGTGTAGCACTAATCCAAATGACCTGCAGGAATTTAAGCTACAACTTACACTAAACAATAATTAATGAGTCATTACTAACTTTCAAACACAGAAAAAAATGTTTAAATGACAAGGACATAAGAATGTGAAACTTTGAAATCCCACATTGTGTTCAAGACATTTCTGTCGTACGACGGTGCATTAGGGTCAGACTACAGGATAAAGTCATAATATTATGAGAATAATGTCATAGTATTATGAGAAAAGATATAGTATTATGAGACTAAAGTCGAAATAATACAAGAAAAAAGTTCAGTTTCCATATGTCAATAAAATTCTACACGAAGTTAAATTTTGGTATTGGTCTTACAAAAAAAAAAAAGTAAAGTAATCTTTCAACACATCACATCAAATTATTATCAGTAGCAGGACTTGGAAATTGTGCAAACTACTGTCTATTTCGAAGACCTTATTCTTGTAATATGATTTTATTCTCGCAATAAAACAAATGTATATCTTCGTACTGTCAAGTAATGCACAAGTGGTGCCAATTTAAAATGGGCCAAAAACTGATCAGCCAGTTGGGTGTTACCAGTGGTGGTGGCTCAGTATTTTTAACTCGGTGTGCACAACCTGTGGTAGAGCGATTTTGGCAGCACAATGGCATAGTGGTTAACACTGATGCCTCACAGCAAGAAGGTCCTGAGTTTGATCTCTGGTTTCTACTCTTTTTATACAGACTTTGCAGGTTATTGTCGTGCTTGCATGGGTTTTCTCTGAGTACTCTGGTTTCATCCCACGGACCAAAAACATGCATATTAGGTTGCCTCCCAGTTGGTCTGAATGGTAGCATACAATGTAGTTTTCACAGACCTCACTTCCTTTTCCCAGTCAAGATGGAAGATTGGAGTTGCTCTCCACCTCTGGCAGTCTGAACACTGGTGGATAAAAGGCTGATAGCTTCATGATCATGCAGTGTTTTCAACGAAGTTGTGAAAAAGTTGAACTAATTACAGGTGAGAAAGACTTGCATCTGCATCATGGATGATAACCTGTGTCACTTTATGACGTGGGTCCAGATCAATCGAGTGTATAGCCTCTGGTTTCCACTGTTAACTGTGGCAAAGACTTCCACCAACCTGAATGAGTCCCATGGTCTCATCATATTCTGCTGCTAGAGGAGCCTACTCGTGGAAGATACAGCTCACCAGAAGTTCGAAGGCTGAACTCCTCAGGAAAGCTGTCTTGTTGGGGTCTACTTAGGATTTCTTTCTCCACCTCAATGTAATCTTCCACTGATGGAAAGGCTTGGTTTGCTGAAGCCCGTGTTGAGACCAGACATAAGTTTCTGATAGCTCTGAAAGAGGAAAGCTGTTTGAGGTCTATCAGACCTCAAACTGTTGTGTGGTAACATGCATTTGCTTTGCAGTTCTGTAGAGTCCCTTGTCTTGCCAGAGACTGGCCATGTGGGTCAGAATGTGGGTGTTTGCAGCAGAAGAGATAGACTAAGTACACTTTTTCCTTGTGTGATGTTGTCAGTAGGATTATTGTCTGAATAACTCCAGGCTTGGTAGTCAGTAAACTCCTGAATTTCAACCACCAGGATCCCAACAAACACCTCGACTCTACAAGAGTCTGACTGAAGCCAGCCAGTTATCCACATAAAAGCACTACTCTACATCTTCACGCGGTTGGTGAGGTTCAATCACATATTTCTTTAGTGCAAGTGTAACACAAGGCCTACAAGTTGTGCCAAAAGCCAAGGAGTAGAAATGTGTTTTTAGAAGAATTTCAAAAGTAGATAGGGAACAGGCTTGCCTAACAGGAAGTGGGAGATTGTTCCATAATCTCAGAGCAGAAAGACAAAAAGCTCTGTCTCCTCTCTCAGCTTACGTTTGGACCTGAGGCACCAAGCAGGAGAGTGTGGGTGAATCAGCTCAGACAAATAGGGTGGGGCAAGACCATTCAGACTCCTCAAAACAAATAAGGCCTTAAAATGAATTCTAAAATGAACAGGTAGCAAGTGGAGAGAAGCCAGAAGGGGGTGATGTGCTCCCTTTTACAAACTCCAGTTAGCATGCAAGCTGCAGAGTTCTGGACCAACTAGAGGCGTCTGAGGGAGGACTGGTTGACTCTGAGGTAAAGTGTGTTACAGTAATCAAGCTATGATGTCACAAAGGCATGAATTACTGTGTCAAAATTTTGTTTTGAAAGAAATTGTTTTACCTTTGCCAGCAGCCTGAGATGATAAAAACTGGCCTTAACTACTGCTCCAATATGAGAATCTAATTTAAAGTTACAAACTGTCTACTTTATATGCAGTGCCAGGGGGACCAAGATCAACAGGGGAAGGTTCACAGGAGCCACTGGGACCAAAAAAAGGCGTAAATACTGGATGGGTCAGTTTTCTTCAGGTCTCTCAACATAAAGCAAAGTAATGACTTGTCTTCACTAAGCAACTTTACCTGATGAAACATGCCTTTAATGACACTACTGACAACCACTGAATGTTCTCTGAATTGCAGCCACTGGAACTCAAAGTGGGGCCAGAAAACAGCAGCTCATTAAGGTTTGCTCCCTTATAAGTAAAAAAAACAGTTAAACACAATCGTATTCTTTCAATTGTGACCACCATGCAATGTGGAATACACCAAGAATTCATCTGCAACTCGAGCTCTACATACTGCTGAGCTCTTTCTAAAATTCTAAATTGTGGCATTTTCTGACCATTTTGTCCAGAACAGCAAAGCGCCATATCAGCCACCGAAAATTCTGCAGGCAACTGTTTGGACAGCTCAGTGGCAGTAGGGGGGGCTTATGTGTAATGTCTTAATTCAGATTTTTAAAAATGTAATTTCGACTCATCATAATTAAGTTTGAGATATCTTGAATTAATTACAAATGTGTGACACTTGAAATGACAAATCTGGTGACAGCATGAGATATCTTGATGGATATTTTGACTCGTCAAAATGTAAATACAGATACCTTAAATTATCATTCAGGATGGTCAAAATACAGTTGTTCCTAGGCAAAATTCATTTTATATATCTAGAATATAATTACAGAATCAGATGAAGTTGAATTTAAGTTAAAATGGCCTGCCATACGACACGTAGTAAAATGTCTAAAAAATTCACTCTTACAAGCAAATTATTCCAAATAAATAGAAAAACAGAGTACAAGTGAATTACTTATACTGGCAGTACTGAGGTCCTCAGCTGTCCTTCCTGCACCTTCTCCTCATACAACTGGTGCAGAGCTCTGATTGGCTAACAACTTAAGGAGCAATTTAGCCAATTGGGTCAGTCAAGTGATGACAGATGGAAAGCAGAAAATAAAATTAGTCTACGACAGAGCCCTTCAAGTGACATTGGATAAAAGAAATCTAAGTGTGGCCACGTGATACATAACGCGTGGCCATGAGATCATTTTGAGCAGCTATGTCTCTTTGGGACAGACATCGTTGGAGTCAGACTATGTGAAGATGTTGTTTTTGTGTTTAACTGTTCAAATGTACCCCACACTTATTCTTAATTTTCTTACTATTAATTTTGCTGTATATTTAATCTAAATGGTTCATCTTTCATAGTGACAATGTTGCCATGTGTGTGTCCAGAAACTGTTTCTGACCTGAACGTAACTCCAACTCCTTCCACAGCAAAGGCATGAGGTGAAAGAGGAGCCAGTTTTAAGATTCAAATAAAACAAAATAAAGCTTTTAGGACAAAGACAACTCCAGTCATCACATGCCTGCTGCAATATATAATGCTAAGAATTACTCCATGTCTGACTGCAAGTGACTGAAGTATGTCATTCATTCCTATATTAAAAAAAAAGAAGACAATTAAAACTTCTCCATGAAAACAATCAACAGCCTGTATGGAAGTGATGGCAGTATTTATGTTGTGGTCAATCATTATCTATCTCATGGCCATGCATTTTTTTTATCCAATGTCACTGGACGGGCTACTAGCAATACTACTTTATTTATAAGGCACTTTAAAACACCAAACAAAGATTAAAAACAATAAAATAGGAGTAAAACAGGTCTCACGCTGTGCCAAAAGTCAGGAAGTAGAAATGTTTTAAAAGAGTTTTAAAAGTGAATAGTGATGGGGTTCCATAGGCAGTGGATTTTTGATGTAAATAATATACAGGTAAAAGCCAGTAAATTAGAATATTTTGAAAAACTTGATTTATTTCAGTAATTGCATTCAAAAGG
>JARVJO010030952.1:0-10654 GCA_031762555.1 Cynodonichthys magdalenae | reverse complement strand
TCCTGTTAATAGGGAGTTTTTCCTCTCCACTGTTTGCTCAGGATGGGAGACTGTGATGAAGTGATTCAACACAAACTTCTGGCTTCTTCTTTACATGTTCTTTTTTCAAGTACAGTGCCCTGAGACAACGTATGTTGTGACTTGGTGCTATATAAACTGAATTGAATTGTTGTTTACTGGATTTTGTTTTTACATGTTTCATCCTCAGACCTAAATGTTTTAAATAAAGTTTCTGTTCACACTTTTCTAATATTTTTTTTTCAAGCCCTGCCACTGAGATAGAGGAGATGAGGCACTTTAGTTCAGAGTATATACTTACAGTATTTACTTACATGTATAATGCAAAGAAGATGATAAGTGGATGGTTGGATACCATGAGATGATGCAAATGACTAACTGATATGACAGAATTTCCCTTCCCTGGTTTAATATTCAAATTTTGTCCTTGAGCCATCAAAAGTGATCTGTGTGACAAGGACTGATGATTTTACTGAGACTTGCCTGAATGAGAGGATGAGAGGAAGGAGAGGACATTCAAGTGTCTCCTCCACACTTTGTTGGGCATTGTATTAAAGGTATGAATGTGTGCTTCTGTTTCTTAGCAGTAGCATAAACATTATAGTGTATATATTTCTAAATGGTAATATTTTTGTGTTGAGATTTTGTTTAAACTTTTCACAGATATTACATTTTGATGAAGTTTGTGTGGAGCCTAGAGGTAAATATCACTAGAGTGAGCTGTCCACTGTTAGCATCTGTGACAACTTTAAAGAGCAAAAATGGCGACCATACAGGCGTCGGCTCACAGTCGTCATAGCAACTATTGGATTGACAGCAGGCCCGACTGGTTGTGTCAAAAATATACATAATATTTTTATTACATATATTTATACATGATGGATCATCGTAATTAAGCAGAGAACATTTGATTTTTATTTTTGACTGCTGTTGAATATTTTTACAATATATTAATACAATTGTTAATTGTTACAACAATAAATTATGACTACAACTACTAATAAATTATATTATTTCTTACTGTCATAAATAATAATAAATATTTACCAGTTGACACTTACCTAAAATTTTCTCTACTTATTCTGGCTAACAATCTTCCCCACAAGTCAAGTTTTTCTAACAGTAAAAACAGTTAAATATATAATGTTATTTTACATTGTGTAAATGTTACTTTTATGGCTGGATCATGGCCACAACAAATAAGGGATATCGTGTGATGGGTAATGTGCACAAAAGAAAATTTATTATAAAAGAATCTAAAATAAAACACAAATGTGCATAAAGACGATGCGAGGCCCAACCGCCAAGCCCAGCTGCACGCTTGCCTGGGAAAACGGTGGATGAGCCCTAGAGGAAGGGGAATCAGGCAGACTTTTATGCTCTGTGCTCTTATTCCACACCTGCAGAGAGAGAAAAGAGTCAGGCACACCGCTACACTCACAATCAAATCCGTATGAATTGCATAAATCAGAGCTTGTAATATTAAATTTGTGCTAAATTAGCATGATTCAGCTCACTCTGTATGCTACAGAAGCTAATTTCTGCTAACCAATTCCATTAATAACAGAGTTTGCATCAGCTTTATAAGCTTATTTTAATTTTAAACTGATACATCATTAGCTTTAGTTCTGGTCAGATCACATCCACGTTGAGGTAAATAAAATAAAATCTGCTTACTTGTGAGACACATTTTCCTATATCTTCTATTGGTAAATCCACAAGATACACAACCTTCTGACATTTTTATATAATTAGATAGCTTATACACTTTAAATATTAATAATAATATTATTATATCATTGTCGTTTTTTCTCTATGTTGCCAACATGTACAGTAATGGTAAATTCAGACTGTTGCACATTTTGCTTAGCGCCATAGCTTCTACAGTAGATTAGTCACTTGGTCGGGACTCACTCCAGTCATTATGTACCTCCATGTGGAGCCTTAAAAGAAAAGTCCCGGCCTATTCCAGTATTATAATAAACATCCAGTTTCCACAAAAAAAATTGGCAAAAATGCTTTCAAAGTGATTTGAAGAGTCTTTAAAAATAGCTAATATAAAATCATGTTCATAAGTTTCCAAACAAGGAACTTTTATTTAATCTGAGAAATATTTTTGAAGATCGCTACTTCGGGTTTAACTCAGTGTCTATTTGTTTTTTGTTTGTCTGTTTTACAAAAACTAACAGATTTTTCTTAAACTGAAATAAACCAGCGAGAAAAAAAACCAAAGTAAACAATTTCCATCAGACGGAGCAAACATGCAGTGGAACCTGTTTCTGCTTGGTTTGATCGGTAAGTGGCTCCAAGAAAATACTATTGTTGATGTTTCACATTTTTATAAAACTGACTGTGCTCTGTAGCAAGTTTCAAAACTCTGTTGGGTATTTTTTGTAATTGTTGCTGGTTTTAGGTCAGAGTTGTTTGGGGATGTGTCAGCTCTATGAGTATCACTATGTTGAAGACATTAAGACCTGGACTGAAGCTCAGGAGTTCTGCAGAGACACCTACACTGACCTGGCTACAGTGTCCAACATGATGAACATGAAGAGAATCATTGATGATGTAGGAAACAAGACAACTGAAGCTTGGATTGGTCTTAGAGATGGAACAAATGTAAACGGGATGTGGCACTGGTCTCTGCCTGGTTTGGAATACAACCCAAGTGAAGCAAAGTGGGCATCAGGAGAACCAAATGTTGTATACACTGAGAACTGTGGGTTTACACGGAGACATTTACAATGGGGAGACATGATCTGCAGTTACCAACGTTATTTTCTGTGCTTCAATGGTAAGAAAACAAGGTCCTCTATGTATTATATTCTATAAAAATCTCTAAAATTAAACAATCTAGAAAAACTTTACCTTAGTAACATTTTGTTGTGAGCATGTTTCCCATATTTTGTGTTGCTTTTAGTACATTTTTGAATTGACTCTGCTCAGAAACCATGTAAAATGTACAGTTCTTGATCTGAGTCTGTTTGATCCACAGAAAAGAATCCATCTAAGAAATTACACCTGATCCAAGTAAATAAAAACTGGCTGGAAGCTCAGAGTTACTGCAGAGAGAAACACACAGACCTGATCAGTGGACTGAACCAACTACAGGATCCAGAGATTAACAATACATTACAGGCTGTAAGTGTCAGCGAAAACGTATTTATTGGTCTGTTTAAAGACACCTGGAGGTGGTCTGATGGAAGCAGTTTTTCCTTCAGACACTGGAATCTACAGTTTAACATTCACCAAAACAACACTGGTCAGTGTGCCGTGACTCTGTTTAATGACAGAGGCAGATGGAATAATGAGGACTGTAACACCAGAAAACCTTTCATCTGTTATTCTGGTGAGTTTTTCTCAAGGATCTTTGAATAAAACACAAATCTGAAATACGGATGTCACTGTTTTAGAGTGTTCATTTTGTGTTAAAGCACACATCTGAAGGAAATTATGTGACTTATTAAATGAATTTTAGATCCAGTCTTGTATTTTACACTATCTGGTCATTGCAGCCATATTGGTTTAAACAGGGGAACAGTCAGTAGTATCAATTGTAGGCCTTTCTGTCTGCATAACAAAAGTTGGTTACGTTGTAATGTCCGACACAGCAGGTACCACCTACAAGGGTGTAACCAGGAGGTCAGACACACTTTAAGAAGTTGATTTATCATTATTCATCAGGTTTTTTTGAGCAGTCTTCTCTTAGATTCAGTCTGGCACAGATGCCAGCTGCTAGAGAGGGATTGTTTTGCACTTTTCTACTCTGAGGCCTGAGTTCAATTTGCACTTTTTTGTATCACATTACACGATGGCATAACTGAGCAGTGTTTGTATGGCAGGCAGTCTAGTGAAGGGATATGGAGGAAACTTAAGCATTTCCTGACACACTGCTATTGTCATTGCTGTATAATGTAAAATTGAGCCCCTACCACAAACACAACAAACTTCAAAAAGGAAGAAATATAAAAATATGTTGTCTTACAATAAAGTTTTCATAACTAACTGCAGATTGCAAACACTTCTGCTCTCAGAGAATCTGACACTTGCCCTGGCATTAATGATCTGTAGAGCTGTGTGAGTGGATCAGAACGCAGCACAGTTTAAGGTGCACATCTCCCTTTGCAAGGGCTTTATGCATTAGTCAGAGGCACAAAGTCCTATTTTTTCATCTGCAAAAGATGCACAATCCACTGAGTGCATTTAGTTTGGCAAATTTGACCCATAATGTTTTGGAAACATGTTGTTAAACTCACGAGTCAACAATGTTTTGTTTCAATTTCTTTTAAAACAGATAAAGTGATCCTGATAACAGAGAATAAAACCTGGGAGGAGGCATTATATTACTGCAGAGTTCAGCACCATGACCTGGTCACCATCACCAGCCTTGAAGAGCAGAGATGGGTCCAGGAGAAAACCAAGAAGGCCTCAACTCCTTTTGTCTGGATGGGACTACACTACACCTGTGCTCTGGACTTCTGGTTCTGGGTCAGCAGTGAGGAGTTCAGCTATAAGAACTGGGTCTCAAATGGACAGATGGAGGACTGCAACATGTCTGGAGCCATGGAGACAGGAGGACAACATCAGTGGGTCAAAAAAAAAGATGCAGAAAAATTGAATTTCATTTGTTCTGTGTGATAAACGTTTAAATGTTGTATGCATTTATTCATTGTGTTGTTCTATTTGCCTTTTTATGTCTATAATTTTGCCTTATTGAAATGTTTGAACATTTTTGTTGTTGCTCCCCTTCTGCAGGAGTGCCACCTGTGGGGTAATGTGCACCCCACCAAAAATTAAATAAATAAAAATGGATGGCCACTCATTTGGCTCAACAGTTTTGTCCTCATGAATCCCAAACCTTTGCTTGTTGTGCATTTTCAATTTTCTGTAGCTCAGGGCTATTCATCTGGTGGCCCACGGGCCACTTCTGGCCTGCGGGTGACTTATAACATATAAAAAAATAAATTAATTCAATATAAACATAGATTTAAAATCATTTCTAAATGTAAATTTTATGTCAGAGTGCAACAAAATAAATTTTAGAAGTGAAAGATCATACTTGTTGTGTTACATGCAATATACGCCCAATCTGGTAAATTCATAAAAAGAGCATTTTTTCTGGTGATACACATCTTAGTCGAAGAGATACAGACACTGTGCTTTGGAGTTTATCTACTCCAGTTATTATGGTAATAATAAATGAACTCAGTTGAGCCAATCGTATCTTTTGCTTAGTCTGTGTGACCAGTGCCCTGAGCTCACCAGAGCAGAGAAGAGGTAACAGAAAGGCTTGCTCTAAAATAAAAGTTTATCCTGAAAACCGTTTTAAAGGACCAATATTGTGTTTCTCATGCTTATGAATCAGAAAGAAAACAATTAAAAAAAATAATTAAATAACGTGCATATTGAATTTACAATTGATAAAATATTTTGAAGTAATGTCAGTAAAGTAAAAGGTCCAATTCTATCATTTGTGAAAAAAACAATGCTATTAGGTCGATTATAGTTGTGTTTTTTTTTTTTTTTATTTACTGTTTATCGCCTGTCCACACTCCACACCGGTAGGTGGCGGTAATGCACCATTACAGTTTCTTGCCAGCCACCGTTAAACCCAACAAGAAGGAGAACCAGGTCAAAATGGTGTCAGGACAAAGCTGAGTCGAACGGAGTGAGTATCGAAACTACACCTTCAACGAGGTGCAGAAAGTGGAGACAGTGGGTCAGACGGACTGGATGAATCTGTGGAGAAAACATTTCCAAGAAGAACTGACGCGTTTGAGAGGAAATGAGCGCAGGTTTGTGTTTTTGTTCTGCATACGACGTTAGCTAGCTGCAGCTTTTAGCTAACAGATTCAGCAATAACCAGTGAGGTATACAAATGACATCGATATATAAAATTGGATCGGCCTGTGTACTGAAGAGTGCTGCCATTACTATGTGTGGATCAACATGAACCAGATGTATGTGTGCAGAGCTCAAGAACAGGAAGATTAACACATTAGAAGCTGAATGTTTTGCTATAAACTGTAGCATATGGTAAATAATTTGATGTGTCAACATTAAAACACCACTACGACTTAATTTTATAATCGTTGTTGTTGATTATGTTGACTAATCGTTGCAGCCCTAATAACAATATAACAATGATGCTCTGCTCGACACCGTTTCGAGTAAATGAAGCAGAAGTGTCACGAGATGATGGTGTTTCGAGCGCTGCTTCAACACGCTCATGATCACGTGACTACTCTAGACTTGAAAAGGACCTGATTCACGTGAAAGCCATGTTTGTTTGTTTTTTATGGGGAGGTGCTTCCTGAAATAGGCTTCAAAACTGGAGAGATAGCAGCAATGTAGAGCAACAGATTGAAACCCATGTCAGCTGAAATAATCTTATGTTTAAATAAAAATAATTTTTAACCCCCCCCCCCTACCCCCTATTACACAAGCATTTCAATTTTACTTCTTTTTTTAAAATACTATTTAGTGATTTAGTATTTCTATCAGTCTTGTCAAATAATATTTCTGTAATGATCCCGTTGAATAATTAACGTCTGTCTAATATCTTAGTTAGATATCATCATGTAGAAGTAAATTGTGTGGAGTATTTGTAAAAACTAAACAGATGTCAGAAAGACTGTGTGATCATGATGGAGTGGTGGGTGAGAGAGATGGTTTTCATGTTGGAGAAGTGAGTTCAAATCCTGGGTATTTATTTATTTTAAATTTCTTTATAAAAAAGTAGCAAAATGCTATGATTAATTAAAAACAATACAGATAATTACTAAACTTTTATTTATAGGCTATATTTAGATCAACAATAAGCTCCAGCCATCTCTATAACAGGGCTGCTTCACACGTCATCACTCGGTTTTACCATCACTAATATAACATCATTATCAGTGTTGCTCGCCCCACTAACTGAACCAATTGCCCCAGCTAACAACTCTCCACCCTCCTCCCACCCTCTCGTCCATAAATTTTAGAGGTTGTAATAATTTATGACAATTAATTTAGTTTTTTTTTTTCTAAAGTACTACTACAATGATTTTCAATATTTTCTCATAAATAACTGAAATGTGTTGCAGGGGATGAATCCTCATAAATCTCCTCCCTGCGGTACCTCACACAGAGCGAAACATTTAAACAAATTTGTAACAAAGTACACATTTGAGGAAATACTGGTGATAAAACATGACTAAAATAAGTATTTTTTTTCCACAAACACTCTAGTGTCTTTTTTTCACACTGAGTCAGAAAAACGTTTTTTTTTTGTTCTTGTTAACTGCAGAGATGAGAAGAAGGTGTGGATGTTCACGCATAAGTCCACCTTGCTAATTTAACAATCTCCTTCTACTTTGCTCACATGTATGGCAGGTCGTTTTTACATGTAATCGGTTTCACCACGCTTAGATTCCAGGTGTCTGAAATTGGTTTATGACTGCTAATTACATTGCAGATTTTTTCATGTTCTGTTATTTTTATTTTAAAAAGCTGCACAGTCTTTTAATAAATACTACTAATATTTCTGTTGATGATCCTAATTCTGTGTTCAAAGCCTGTTTACAAGGAAGGATCACATGGTCCTAAAACCCACCAGGTTACATGTAAAAGAAAAAAAAAAATTCTAAGAAAATACTGGACCTCTTCAAAAGTACCCAGCAAAAATGCTTCTGGATTTAGATTTGACATGGCAGAGTAATTTTGAACCCTAGGACTATTCATTATAGACAGACAGAATCCATTATCTATACCCGTTTCTTCCTTTAAGGGTCACGGGGGTCACTGGTGCCCATATCCAGCCGTCACAGTGCCAGGGGCGGGGTACCCCCTGGACAGGTCGCAAGTCCATCACAGGGCCACATATATAGAGACAAACAACCATTCACTCTCTCACTCACACATAGGGACAATTTAGAGTTATCAATTTACCTGACAGTCATGTTTTTGGTCTGTGGGAGGAAGCCGGAGTACCTGGAGAGAACCCACGCACGGAGAGAACATGCAAACTCTACCCAGAAAGGTCCCCGGGCTGGGATTTGATCCGGCGACATTCTTGCTGAGAGGCAACAGCTCTACCAACTGAGCCACCGTGGACTAGGACTAATATTTAAAAAATTTTGTTGTAAAAATTTAAAGCTGCAAAACAACATTATCAAGTAAATTTAAAGTTATAGAGAAATGTTTAAATGCCCACATCAGGTAATTTCATTTACATTTTTTGTTGTATTTTTGAGGATAAACAGAAGATTGTTTGTCTCTTTGTGAAAAAAAGGGTCTTTGTTGACTTGGAATAGTTCTGATCCACAGAACATGAAGCAACAACACAAGTGATGTATGAGTGAATATAAATTTCTATTTATCCATATTGTCTGTTTTTCAGTGTTCCCTGCAGACGTTCAGCAGACTCTGCTGATTAGAGTTGATGCTCCTGCAGGAGGAAGGCCCAATATGGACCAGCAGGACCCAGAAGCCCTCCACATAAAGGAGGAACAGGAGGATCTCTGGACCAGATTGGAGGGAGAGCAGCTCAGTGTGAAGGAGGAGACCGATGCTACAGAGTTATCATTCACTGCAGTTACTGTGAAGAGTGAGGATGATGAAGAGAAGCCTCAGTTCTCTCAGCTTCATCAGCACCAAATGGACGACAGAGATGTTCCAACCAGCAGCTCAGCTGACCAGATGAAAGTAGAAGCTGATGGAGAGGACTGTGGAGGAGCAGAAACCAGCAGGAACCCAGAACTGATTCCTCATGGAGATGCTTCCAGCTCTTCAGAGACTGAAGTCAGTGAGGATTATGAAAAGGAGGAGGATGGAAACTGTCCTGATTTACAGCTGGAACACTTGTCAGGCTCTGGATTAAAAACTGAAGACAGTGACAAAAACTGGAAGGAGTCAGGTGTAAACTGTGTCAACAACAGTTTCAGCTGCTTTGAGTGTGGTAAACAATTTCTCCACAACCGGTCTCTTCAGAGACACATGACATGTCATTCAACAGTAAGACGTTCAAACTGTTTGAGCCATAAGAAAAGTGTCAGAGAGAAGAAACATGTAGAGTCACACAGCGAAGTCCAGACAGAACCCAAATCATTTAGTTGTGATGAATGTGGTGAAATATTTGCCATAAAGTCAAGCTTAAACAAACACATGAGAGTCCACATAGAAGAGAAACCATTTGTATGTGAGGACTGTGGACATAGATTTAGCCAGAAGGCTTATTTAAACTCACACATGCGAGTCCATACAGGAGAGAAACCGTTTGTATGTAAGCTCTGCGGACATAGATTTAGTCATAAGGCTTATTTAAACTCACACATGAGAGTCCACACTGGACAGAAACCATTTGAATGTAAGGACTGTGGACATAGATTCAGACAGAAGACTCATTTAAACACACACATGAAAATCCACTCAGGACAGAAACTGTTTGAATGTGAGGACTGTGGTCAAAGATTTAGCCGTAAGTTTTGTTTATACTCACACATGAAAGTCCACACAGGACAGAAACGGTTTGAATGTGAGGACTGTGGACATAGATTTAGACATAAGTCTAGTTTAAACTCACATATGAGAGTCCACAAAGGACAGAAACGGTTTGCATGTGAGATCTGTGGACATATATTTAACCATAAGGGTAATTTAAACTCACACATGAGAGTCCACACAGGACAGAAACAGTTTGCATGTGAGGTCTGTGGACATAGATTTAACCATAAGGGTAATTTAAACTCACACATGAGAGTCCACACAGGACAGAAACCATTTGAATGTAAGGACTGTGGACATAGATTCAGCCTGAAGGGTAGTTTAAACACACACATGAGAGTCCACTCAGGACAGAAGCCATTTGAATGTATGGACTGTGGACAAAGATTTAGCCGTAAGTTTAGTTTAAACTCGCACATTAGAGTTCACACAGAACAGAAACTGTTTGAATGTGAGGACTGTGGACATGGACTCAGCCAGAGGGCTTGTTTAAACACACACACAGGAGTCCACACAGGACAGAAACCGGTTTTATGTGAAGTCTGTGGACATAGATTTAGAGATAAGTTTAGTTTAAATACTCACATGAGAGTCCACACAGGACAGAAACTGTTTGCATGTGAGGTCTGTGGACATAGATTTAGCCACAAGGCTAATTTAAACTCTCACATGAGAGTCCACACAGGACAGAAATTGTTTGCATGTGAGATCTGTGGACAAAGATTTAACCATAAGGGTAATTTAAACAGACATATGAGGGTCCACACAGGAGAGAAACCGTTTGTATGTGAGGACTGTGGACATAGATTTAGTCAGAAGGCTTGTTTAAACAGACATACAAGAGCCCACACAGGAGAGAAACCATTTGAATGTGAGGTATGTGAACATGGATTTAGAGATAAGTCTCGTTTAAAGAAACACATGAGAGTCCACACAGGACAGAAACCACAAATTTGGGCGGGAGGATGTGTCTCAATGCCTGCCCGACCAGGCATGTAAAGTATTTTTTTTTTTTATGGTTCATTAACCCATTAGCGTTCTGGGTAATCCATTAGTACAGTACATTTTGAGACCTTATATTTAGTTTAGTTTAGTTTAATAGATTTATTCATTTCATTTAAAAACAAAACAAATGATATACACATAACAAATAATA
>JARVJO010030951.1:0-10659 GCA_031762555.1 Cynodonichthys magdalenae | reverse complement strand
GGCTCCAGCTCAGCTGCTGCCTCTCCCTCCTCCCAAGCTTGAAGATGGCTGGTCCTCACTACAAGACAAAAAGAAAGAATCAATAAATATTCAGCTAATCACACACACAGTAAAAACAAGGCAGGTTTTACTGAGCAAAAAAAAAGAAACATCACCTTTTGAAGAGATAAATGCGCACAGCATTTACACAAACTAACTCTAAATATGTATACATTGTACAAAGTAACAAATCTGTTACTGTTCTAATAATCAACATACAAATATCCAACTATTCATAAAATAACATATAAAAGTAAAAACTCGCTTCATTCACAAGAATGATGCTCAGAAACTGCATCAAACTAACGTTACCTTTCTTCCCAAGAAGCCGGTTCCTCATCGTCTTCTTGGGTCTCAAAATCCTCTTGGAATCTACATGGTGGTTTTCTGACTCTTAAAAAACGTTTTCCAGACATTCTAACAAAATATTTCCTCTCCGCTCCGACAAAACAGGCTGTCGCTCGTAACTTTCCACTTAACTCTGCACCGAGCGTCTATGGAGAAGGGTAAACAAAGAGGTTGTTTTGTGGGCTTACTGTACCCGGTCACGTAATATTACCATAATAACCCATATATTGGCGAAAAGCCAAGATTCCTGGCTTTCAGGAACCGTTAGAATTTTTCAGATTGTGCTAACGGTCTAGAACGTACGGCATTTTGAAAAAAAACTTTGACAAAATGTGTCGGCGCCGACACGCTCGGTCATTTCTGTTTTGGTTATTGTGTTCAGGTCCGCATGAGACATTATTTCAGTCCGCCTATTAGTGACCTCTGCTCTAAGCCTTATTAGTAGAGTGCAAAAGAGTGAGGCCCAGGAAAATGTCCTTACTTAGTTGGTTAAAAACGTACAATGGTCCTCACTTTGCTGCAAAAACAGGTATACACACACACTGAGTTTCAGTGTATAATTGTGTTTAAATCAGTGTCCAATGTCCAAACTGAAATTAGATTTCTGTGATAAGAAAATAATTTTACAATAAGTCATAAAAAAATAAATAATCCTGTTGGACTTTGACAGACAAATAAAAAACAAACGTGATTTGTTTGTGGAAAACATCACGAGACAAACATCTTTAAATCCTATTGGCTAGATAAATTAATGTTAGTTTAATTCTAACATTGGACAGATGTTTTATATTTAAAATTTTAGGTTTTTATTTAATAAAATTTCTATCATTGCGCCGTGTTCTGCAGTGATTTTAAACCTACGAATGAAATCTAAAGTGGAATATAAATATATGTGAATATAAAATATGAGCTTATATAAATCTGTAGAATGACTTTTCATTTACACATCTTTAATGTTTCTCTCTGAGATTTTCCTATGATGCAAATATAAACATCAGGATTTATGTCATATTTCTGTCCTTTGCCTTTTTTCCAGCAGGTTGTTGAGTTGAATCTGATCTGTTTGCAGTAAACCATCATGGAGGGAAAAAACGGTGAGTCCAGTTTAGACTCTTCATCCTCCTCCTCTGCTAACAGCTCACAGCTTCTCAGACTGAAGTAGTGTTTTGGACAAAAGACAAAATGTTTTAACAAAGAAGAACCATCCAGAGGACCTGACCTTGTTAGATGTTTCTACTTGGAATATTGCTTCAGGACATAATACTTCAATAATTTATTTGATTAAACCACAGTTTCCCTCCATCATATCTGATTTGTGTTTTTTTAATCATGTCTGGATCTGATCACAGGTGAACTCGTTTATACTTTACATTTTTTTCATTTTATTTAAAAGAACATTTCACATTAATCAATCAGAGTTAACAAACATCCATCCATCCATCCATCCATCCATCCATCCATCCATCCATCCATCCATCCATCCATCCAGAGTTAACAAACAGCTAAATATAATATACTGTCATGAGCAACAAATGAAAACAATTACAAAAAAATGAAAAAAATAAAGGGTAGCTATGGAAAGTGGTTACGGAGTAATACCATAACCAGTGGGTTGCAGGTTCAATCCCCCATTGCAACCATCAGTCTTTGTGCTCTTTGGTAAGACACTTCACCCACCTTGCCTACTGATGGTGGTCAGAGGGTCCAGTGGCACCGGTGCATGGCAGCCCCGTCTCTGTCAGTGTGCCTCAGGGCAGCTGTGGCTACAGTGTAGATTATTATCCTCAGTGTATGAATGCTTGTGTAGGGCCAACATGTCCCCGTTTTCTATGAAATTCAGGATTTTATCAAACTGAACTGAATGTAAACTCTGTCTTTGACCAGAGGAAGAAGCCTCCCCCACACACTGTTGTTTTCACATTCTTGTGTCACCCCCAGAGAACATTTGGTTTCAGTCAAATTAGGACCTTTATCTTCTCGCCTATCAGAATTCTCTTGATTTAGACCCCAGGAGGAACCTTGCTATTGGTCAGTGAAATCAAAGGACACAGTCTGCACCAGGCTCGGAGCCTCAGACTAGTCCTGTGTGCTAATCTCTGTTGAGATAAACCAGAATTTACAAGTGTGGGATTAACCATGGAATTCCACACCTGCAATAAAATATCTCTCTGTTTCCCACCTGAATTCAGAACAGGTCATGGATCCACAGTGCCTCCTGTGGACTCAGCACTGGAACTTAACTTTAGATGGACTCTCATTAAAATATCTATAATGTAATTTCTCATGTTAAAAAAAAAAAAAGAGTTTTTTCTTCTGTATGTATGTTTTCAGTGTAAACCATAACAATGTTTTCTTGGTGCAGGATCTGTACCCTACATAGATCTTAATTTAGTCCAGAATATTTGAAAATCATATTTTCATAGTTTTATCTTCAGTGTTTTATTTCTGTATCTCAAATTCAGACTTATTCCAGCAACGAAGATGCCAATTTTGTTCTTAGTTTATGATTTTAGTAAAACCTTTATTTTGATATTAATGACTTGATTCTGCTAGTAATATAAATATAAGTGTTACTTAGAAAATTAGTAGTCTTACTAACAATTATGGAACACCTTAGAATTAAGTGTTTTGATTATATTTAAGTCTTTCATCCAGTAATCTGGTTTTAATGTTTGGTTAAAATCATTACAGTTAAGACGTAAATACATATGGAGCTAGATTGGGGCCAAATGTGTTGTTCAAAATAAAAAGTTTTTGAAACTGAAAATTAATTTTGAAACTTGAAAAAAAAATTGAAACCGAAATATAATTTTAAAGGTGAAAAATAATTTTGAAACTGAAAAAAAAAAAAGATTTGAAACAGGAAAAAAAGATTTGAAACAGTAAAAAAAGATTTGAAACAGTAAAAAAAGATTAGAAACTGAAAAATTTTCAAACATCTTGTATTTTCAGTTTCAACTATTTTTTTTTCAGTTTCAAACTTTTTGTTTAGTTTCAAACTTTTTTTCAGTTTCAAACTTTTGACCGTTATTTCGTGAGGGGGGCGGGGCCTTGGATGACAGGCGGTGCGGAATCATAATTGACAGCTCAACACGGGCTGGACAAGCTGTTGCGTTCAGGAACCACCCGCTTCAAATGGAATGTTGTCAGTCCATTAAATGGACGTTATTAGAGGTTATCAGTCCCTTCCTGTCTGCAGACTGTCCCTCCTTTACCTTCTAGTAGGTTGGAGGCACTTATCAATCATTTGTATGCCTGATAATATGTATTCAGGCTCTGTGGGTTCGGCTTCTCCCCCGAGACGCAGAGCTCAAGCGGTCTGCCCGACTCGCTTTGACCGCAGGGAGACACTCGATCTGCAGCATGGAGATCCAGGCTGTAGCCGGTGGTGGCTCAAATATCTGTCAGCCGTAGATTTTTTATTTTCAGTTTAAAAATTATTTTTCACTTTCAAAATTATATTTCGGTTTCAAAATTAATTTTCAGTTTCAAAAACTTTTTATTTTGAACAAAACATTTGGCCCCAATCTAGCTCCATAATTACAGAGATAAAAAGTTCTTAAATGTTTTCTGTTTAAACTTATCAGACTTTAGAGGCAGAGTCCCATAAAAGATTGACACTCTTTAGCTCCATTTTCTGAGTGATCTGATTGGATCACAGTGTCAGAAACCCCTCCCCTTTGGAGCTGTGAAAATTTGACGCAGAGCACAAAAACTCAGTCTGTTGTAGCAGTCTGTTGGAGAGTTTTTGTTTGTTCATTTAGTTTTTGACTTCTTGCTTCATCTTCCTTGTGACAGCGTCATCCGCTGATCCAGTCTTCTCCATCCTCATTAAGTAAAGTCTAAAGTTAGATGCGTCGGCCAGAAACCTGGTTTATTTTATAATAAAGTGAGTACAGTTTAAGATAACTCCGGCTTCAGTTAACATTCTAGAAGACCGTGCCAGCGAGAAACACCCTGAGACTCAACCACCTCAGAACCAGCCCAGAGGAGGATGCAGACTCGTCCTCCGTGCCTTTTTCACTGTCGAGGGAACTCAACATTTCTTCTTCAGTGGACTGCAGGCCCACGTCTGTCTGGTATCTCTACAGGGGTTGAACCATCACTCTTGGTAGGAAAGAACCATCTCTATTAAGCTGCTGGTTTTGGAGTCTTCTCCTGGAGTCGTCCCAGTTCTCCCTAGAATCTACCTCCTGTTCTAAACCCAGCCCCTTAAATCCCATCACCCAGTAGGCTAATTTTAATCTCTGCCTCCAAAGTCAGTGACAAGTTTATTTTATGTTAATTTTCTGTTTTTATTTTAACGTAGTTGTAGTATCATTTCATTACTCATACTTGTTCCATAATATACTCATCTTTGGTGTTATAATCTGTCATCACTTCATATTCTTCAATAAATGGTACACAACAGTGTATCAAAGGTAATTAAACTTGCCAGTGTTTTAATGTGATATTTATCTAAACACGGAAATCACACTACTTCAGGTAAAATTCATAGACTGATAAGAGTTAACTTAACGTAACGTTAATTTCCCTGTATAGGGTGGTGCCCCGAATAATTAAAACAATGAGACTTGTGAATTATTAATAATTCATAATTCATCTTACTTTATAACTTTAACATCTATCTATACTCCTACACTTGTATGAGTGGGTGAATGTCTGTAGTGTAAAATGCCTAGGAGTCTGATGGGACTTGGTAAAGTGCTATAGGTTTAGTCTATTTACCATATACCATACCATTAGCAGAGGACTTATAATTAGGACAACAGAGTCTAGTTGACAGCCATTTTAGGGATTTTTATTTAAGTAAGCGAAACAAAGGTCACGGACAGTCTGAATAGAGAACCCCCTCTCTAAATTTGGTACAGAGTTTTTATACTTCTTCTTGCATGTCAACAGGCCAGTAACTGCCAGAAAATGTGCAAATCTTTCACATTGACACTTATTGGAAAACGTTTCTGCTAGGTCCCTGCAACCTTTTGGCAACCCTGTGTGCTTTTCCTGGAAATAACATGAGATTGCCTTTTCCCACATCTATGTGTGGACCCCACTTCCTTGTTTTATAAACACATGCTTTTACCCCATACACACTCATTAGAGTAAACTTTTAAACTCTCAATGTTCTACAGCCTCATTACCAAGTTTGGGATTATTTTTGACTTTCACCATCCGGCAGAACTTTATAGACTGGAGATAGGAGAAGTGATCTGTTATTCAGGACAGATCAGTTGTTCTGTACTGCATGAACCTGATGCCACTTCAATCCGCCCTGTTTGAGAAACTTTTCAAATTTATGATATATTTTATTATTGATTATTATTATGTGACATAACATGATAATAAAAGTGCATAACTCTATACAATAATATACATAGACTATAAACTGCAGTTGAAACTCAAAGGTATGTAGGACTGACATAGTTTGTCCATACAAGAGTGGGCGTCCACTCCTCATGGAGCAGAAATCCCCATGGCTGGCAGGCACAGGTAAAAATCTCTTCACTGGATTCCTTCCTCACCTGAAGCTCCCACCTTCCGTCCAGCGGTGGGGAGTGGCAGCACCCAACAAGTATGAGAGGCCCTCCGGCCTTGCAAAAAACTTAGCATATGAACTGTTGCATAACACTGATGAAACCTTATAACTTTAGCACTGAAATAGCACACTTGATACTGACAAATTGTATATAACTGTAACACTGAAACAACACATTTGATAAATGATGATAATAGAAATGATAAAAAGATAAACACAAAATAATGCACCATGGTTTGATAAAACATAAAAATGTGGAGAGTTTAACTTTCTGTTTCTTTGTAAAGAATCTCATAATGTTCTGTGTGTCTGTGGAAGGATCCAACTACTCATCATCAACCACGCTGCTTCTTGTAGCAGCTAGAAGTTAGTTTTAGGTTGGATATTTGTGCTTCTGGAATTTAGCGTCATCTTCCTCCCATATAACTTGGTGGAGGCAGTCTGGTGTCGGTCAGCTGCTAGCTTCTACCTGCGGTGCTGACTGGTTGTAGGAAAACCTGGAGCGGACTTTTTGTGGTGTTGTGGAAACATTATTATTTGCCCAGGCAGAAACACAAGTGATCCAAAATAATGCAAAAGTAGTCTGTGAATGGCTGTCAGAATTTATTGACACACACACTTCATGTTACATCAGGTATGTGTGTGTACTGAGGCAGTCTCAGATACACTTATTTATACAGAATGTTTATCAAACATACAATGACAATAACACAGCTGGCGTCGGGAGAACAGAACATTTGATAACATATCACAGCAAGAATGTAAACTCTCTGGAGATCCTGTAAAACTCTTTGTTTGTGAGAAAACAGAAGATAATCAGTTAAGTTTTAGATTACATTTTAGGTCAGAAAAAGAGGTCACTGACTCTTAGCCTGAGAAGAATCAGAGATGTATAAATGTTTCCAATGTATAAATTATTTTTCTATCACAGTGGGATGGTTTTTTTTCCTATTAATAAAGTGGAATGGATTCTTTCATCACATTTGGTCAGTACACTGACTGTTAATATGAAAGCTGTGCACTCTTTCATACATGAAGCCCGAAATCAGTTTTATTATTAAAGGTATTAAGTATTATTAGGTCCATGACTGTAGGCAATAATAATAAATGTACATGTCATGATAAAATTATTTTTTACTCATCATTGTTTCTTTGTGCTGTAGGTTCTACCTATAGAATTGTTTTGATTGGGAAAAATGAAGAAAAAAAGATCAGAATTGGAAACTTCCTTATTGGAAACTCAGGAACACATTTCCAAAATCAAACAGCCAAGACATGTGAAGTCACACACGGGGAGTGGAAAGGATCTTCAGTAACAGTGGTTAAAACCCCAAACTTCTTCAGTATGTCCCAGGAAACTATTAATGAAGAAATGAAGAAATGTGTGAATTTTTGTGAACCTGGACCAAATGTTCTGCTGCTGTTAGTAAAACCCTCCTCGTTCAATCTAAAGAAAAGACAAACCCTCACTTTCATCTTCAGTTTGTTTAGAGAAGATGCCTTTAAAGTCTCCATGGTTGTCAGAACACACGATGAGGTGAACTGTCCATCAGTGGCACAGCTGATTAAAGACTGTCATGAAAAACTGTGCAACGTGTTTGAAATTGACCAAAGAACGTTGATGAAGAAAGTCTGGAACATCATATGTGCAAACAGAGGAGCCTTCCTCACCCTCACTGATGACGTAAGACCAGAGCCACGCCAGATGAAACCACCTTTAAACTTAGTTCTAATTGGGAGCAGAAGACCACAAAAGACTTCAGCAGCTAAATCTATTTTAAGTCAGACAGATCTTCCTCCAGCGTCTAGCCCATTGGAGTGTGTTAAACATGAGGGAGAGGTGTGTGGACGTTGGCTCTCTGTGCTACAGATGCCTCCTCTGTACAGGAAACCACATGAGGAAGTGATGGAGAAATCCTTCAGGTGTGTCTCCCTCTGTGATCCTGAGGGGGTCCATGCCTTCATCCTGGTCCTACCTGTGGCTGCTCTCACTGATGAAGACAAGGGAGAGTTACAGACCATCCAGGACACATTCAGCCCTCGAGTCAAAGACTTCATCATGATTCTGTTCACTGTGGACTCAGATCCTGGAGCTCCAGCTGTTGTTAACTTTATAAAGGAGACCAAGGAGATCCAGGAGCTCTGTCAGAGCTGTGGAGGAAGATATTTTGTTCTCAACATCAAGGACAAGAAGCAGATCCCACAACTGCTGGAGACTGTGGACAAGAAAAGAGTGTCTGACGATAAACCAAAGTCCTACACAACAAAGACACATGCAAATGCTCAAACAGAAAAAATCTTGGAAAGAGATAAAAACATTCAAAAATTGCAGGAGGAAATTCAGGACCTGAAGTTAAAGAAAAAGACCACCAGTAAGTAAACTATAACTTCACTATCAAACTCTGATGTGTTTGTAGTTTGTATTTCTGCAGCATAAGGAACTGTGGCTGTAAGAAAATAATGTACAATGAATATAAAATAAAACTAAATGTACAATATGGACTTAACTGATAGGTTTTACCCTAACAATTATGAAAAAATCAAAATTGTGCTAAAATATATCTGACAAGTAATTTTGTTAAATAGCTATTTAGATTTTTATGCCTTATATTTAATGTGTGTCTCAAAAAGCTTGGCTATCTTTTGTCTCAGCAGTTGATGTCTCAAAGTCCTCTCAGGTTGTTTGACAGCAGTCAAAAATAGAAATCAAATAGTTCTCTGCTATCCAAGGTCAACCAATCACGTCAGGGTCACCAACTTGTAAGAAACATGTGATCAGCTTTGGAAGCCAGAACAGTTTTGCAGAAAACCAAGCTGATTCTCTTTTAAAAATCTTTATTCTTCAGCTGTGTTCAGGTGGAAAGTTGTAAGTCTGTGAAAACCCTGAAGTGCACCCTACTTGTGCCACAGTACAGAGGAACTTTCCCACATCATTTCAGTACATTAAGTTACTGTGTGGAGACTGGTGGTCCGCTGACATGTTCATCACAACTTTTCTGTTTTTTTGTTTTTTTTACCACAAGAGTGACTATACAATCCTTCCACACAAACGTTTTGAACTGTGAGTGAAAAAAGAGATTTGTTTTCAGTCATATGAACTTTCATATTTTTACAGCTCTTCATGTCAGAAATAGGAGTTAAAAACAGTCTTGATCGGAACCACAGAGTCAAATAAAGTTAACGTTGAGAAGAAAAGGATAAAGAAGGGATCCTATGCTGCCTTCTGAGGCACCTTGACAGAAAGCCACTTGTCCTACAGAAAAACAGATATACTGGCTAAAAGTAGGAAAAAAACATCAGTTTTGTTCACTAAGAAACTGTTTTAAGTTCAGAGTCCTTTTCACCCTTACTCATGTGAAGTTTTTTATGTCTCCATTGACTTAAATTTGTTATTTTTTTGTGATGTATGTTGCCATGGTAACTCAAAACATTACTGAAAGTATTACCACATATCCTGGGACCAAGAGATGACACTTTGATGTTTGTTCCATATTAGTCTTGATGGAAAAATGAAAAAATGGGAAAAGATTTCGAGGTGGATAACAATAATAACTACAATTTCCCAAACACCTACTGTATCAACCTCTGCGAATTAACTGTCTTCTTCTTTTCCAGGTGTTGAAGAGCAGCAGAATCCAGAGAGTCTCAGGATTGTTCTGGTTGGGAAGACTGGCAGCGGGAAGAGCTCTTCAGGAAACACCATTCTGGGTCGAGATGAGTTCAAAGCTGATAGCTTCCAGAAATCTGTCACCAAACACTGTCAGAAAGCTCAGGGTGAGGTGGACGGTCGGCTCGTCACTGTGGTCGACACTCCAGGACTTTTTGACACGACGTTGTCTAATGAAGAAGTTAACGAGGAGATGACAAAGTGCATCAGTCTGCTGGCTCCAGGACCTCACGTCTTCCTGTTGGTGATACAGATCGGCAGGTTCACCACAGAGGAGAAGGACACTTTAAAACTCGTGAAGCGAGTCTTTGGAAAGATGTCAGAAAATTTCACCATCATTCTTTTCACTAAAGGAGATTCTTTAGAGCATCACTCAAAGTCTGTGGAGGAATACATCGACACAGGTGAGGACTTCATCAAGAACCTGATCGATGACTGTGGAGGAAGGTACCATGTATTTAATAACTACAACAAACTCAACAGACAGCAGCAGGTCACACAGCTGATAGACAAGATCGAGACGATGGTGAGGAAAAATGGAGGAAGCTGCTTCACTAACAAGATGCTGCGAGAAGCTGAGGAAGCCATCCAGAAAGAAGTCGAAAAAATCCTGAAAAGTAAAGAAGACGGCTTGCAGCGAGAACTGGCACAAGTTCAAAAACAAAAGGAGAAAGAAGTGAATGAGATGAAAATCAAAATGACGGAAGAAAAAGGACAATTAGAAGGTGAGAGGGAACTAAGACTGGATTTTCTGCAACAACTAGAGAGAAAAATAAAGGACGAGAGAGAAAAAAAGAAAAGGGAAGAAGAAGATCAGAAGAAGAAGAAACAGGAAGCTGCAGAAAAGAAGAAATGTGAGAAAGAGCTGAAAGATGATCAAGAGAAAATAAAGTCTGAATCAGATGTACAGAAGAAAAGTTTACTGCAACAACATAAAGAAAGTTTGAGTAAACAACAAAAAAACAGAAAGAAAGACCAGAAAGAATACTGGGACAGGAGGAAAAATGAGAATGAAAACACAAGAAAGGAGGCTGAATCCAAAGTGAAACAGCTGCAGATGGAATACGAT
>JARVJO010030950.1:0-10666 GCA_031762555.1 Cynodonichthys magdalenae | reverse complement strand
GATGCTGATCTGACATCATGATTAGTGCACAGGTGTACTTTATACTGCCCACAATAAAAGGCCACTCTGAAACGTGGTTTTTATATTTTTGTTGAGTGTAAATTTGCCCAAGTAGGGGTCTCTGCATTACATAAGGGGAGTTTCTTGGCTGTGTGAGTAGAGTTTGGCAAAACCATGATTGGTCAGTGTGATAGAAAAATAATTTATACATTGAAAACATTTATACGTCTCTCATTCTTCTCAGGCTAAGAGTCAGTGACCTCTTTTTCTGACCTAAAATGTTATCAAAACTTAACTTTATCTTTTGTTTTCTCACAGACAAAGAGTTTTTACAGGATCTGCCAGAAGTTCTTGCTGGATACTTTATCACATATCATGTTTTCCTTGGCGCCAGCTGTTACCGTCATTGTCTGTTTTGATAAACATTCTGTATAAATAAGTGTATTTGAGACTGCCTCGGACACACATACACCTTATGTAATGGTAACATGACGTGTGTGTGTCGGCTTAAGCAATAAATCCTGACAGCCATTCACGGACTACTTTTGAATTTTTGATCACTTGTGTTTCTGCCTGGGCAAATAATGATGTTTTCCACAACAGTCAGATTGACTTTTCTTGTGTGGCAAAGTAAAACATGAAGTAATGGTAATAGTAAAATTTTTGTGAACATGACTATGTAATTTGGTGCAACTAGCACCTTCCTAGCTTGAGTTCTGAATGATATTATTTAATATTTTATTCAAAAATGGTGATCTTTTTCTGGGCAGGTTAGAGTTTTTATGACAAATTGTTACAGGTCCCCTCTAGCTGCCGAGTGTTGATCCAACCGAACAAGCACTGTTTGTTCAGGCTGTGACACTTTAAACTGATATACACTGATAAACAGATGCTGACTTCTAATCTGATCTTTTCCTAAACTAATCTGATGATCTGGCAGAATTATTAACCATCCTCTGACCTAAATTTCAAAGTGAAAAAAACTTAAACAGTTTAAACTGTTTATATTCTTGCATGTCTAAGTCGTAAAACTTAGATCTAAAATGCACATCCTGTTCAAAAGACTTTTATATTTTAGATAAATAGATAATCAAAGTTCCTTCTCAGATCATAAAGGTTCAGTTATTACAGGGTAATTACTTGATACCAAAATGTGGATCAATATTCGCAAATTCTCAGTGTTAATTTGGTTTTTATTGTGTTATTAAATTGTATGTTTTAGCTTGGTTTATTTGAATTTTGTAATTCAATCTTAAAAAGGCAAACTTATTAGTAATAGTTTTAATGAAAGCTTCCTGTAGTGAACATATTCAGCTCCCAGTACTTGAGATGTGAAAAATATTAAGGATAATCAAATCAAGTAATGTAAATATTATTGATTTTCCATGAAACTGCCTGTTCAATCTGTTATCGACTGACGTTCTTTAAATGAGAGCTTAAAAAATAATTTGACTAAGCACTCTTCTTCTCACATCATTCTGCTACAAACACAGGTCTAAAGATCATTTTAAAGACAGTTTTATTAAAACAAAAAGTTCTGCATGTGACAACATTGTTCAACTTTTCTCAAATAATAAGTAAAAGTAAGAAAATATCCAGGTTTCTTGTCAGAGTTGTAGCCAGTTTTATTCAGTCCTACCATTACTGATCAGTGCTTGCCTTCAGTGCTTAGCAGTGAATTTTGTGGACCGTTTCTTTAAACTAAAACATTTTGACAAACAAAAATATTTATTTTTATTTTACTCTCATCTGTTCATTTTTGTCCCTAATATGATATCTGAACATGACAAAAGGTCTGTTTTACTCTCTTTGACTTGTCTGAATTAATGCCAGCTGTCATGTCTTTTGCCCTGTGATGGACTTGTGACCTTTTTCAGGCTGGACACAGCCTTGTGCACAATGACTGCTTGAAATGTGCACCAGCTCCCCATAACCTCACAAGGAGAAGAAGATGGAAGGATGAATGTTATCATCTGATTCATCAACATGTAAACTGAACCCTAACAATTTTACCTCTAATTAAAACTTTTGTTTTTTCAACTACTTTCTATTAGCTTGTTTCTTTTTACTTGCTATGTACCCCGGGCTTTTAAATGTATTGTAATAAAACCAGGGTTAAGATGTATACATTTAACCAGTCACACATGTTGAAACAACACATTCTCACTCCTAACTCGTCACATATTGACGCTTGGTCAGGTACTGTCTGCATCCAGTTTTGACCCCCTCGCATCAGTTATTGAAGCCCACGGCTTTTCCGGGTTTGTGCCACATAGGGTTCTTTGGGTTGATGTCTGTGGTTAATATTAGGGATCAGGATTAATGCTTAATTTTAGGTACTGTGGTCAGGGATAGGATGTATAGGGCTAATAGATGTTCAATTTAGGGTCTGGGATGATTAGGTGTCATGCATCTCCTACTCTTCTCAAAAATATGACAACGTGCTCCTCCTCCGTCTCATCTCATCAATAACTAACGCGAGGGAGTTACCCAACACGTCAAAACTGGACACAGACTGTACCTGACCAAGTGTCAACGAGTTGGGAGTGAGAATGGGTTGGTTCAAACATTTGTAATAAAAAAAATGCTTGCACTGTAAATTCTTGTCATAGTGGGGTTTTTGTTCTGCTTAATTGTGTTCCTTGTGGGGTTTTGTTTCTGTTCGTCAGTCCTCTGTTGGTTTCAGGTGTGTCTTGTCTGTTGTGATTATGTTGCCCTCGCGCTCAGGTGTTTCCACTCCTCCCGATCAACCCTCTGTGTATTTAAGTTCTGTGTGTGTGTTCGTGGTCAGTGTATTGCTTCCTGTCCTGTCCTGTCCAAGTCCTGTGAGTAGTTGTTCCTTGTCAAGAGTATTTTTGGAGTTTTCAGTCAAGACTGTTTTTTTGAAGTTTTTGAAACTACCTTTGTTAATAAAGACCGTTCCTTTTGAGTACCTGGTCCCCACTCCATGAGTCGTACCTTGAGTTTTTCCCTGGTGGGGAAGCAAGATCCTGACAATTCTTCTTACCACCATTCTTTTACATGCATTTTTACTGTACATAAATAAAATACTCTCAAACATACAGCATGTGAGAAAATCCAGTTATTGTTTGTCAATTGACAGACTTTTTCTGCAGGATTGTTCAATTAACAACAAAAAAACAACAAAAGAGAAGAAGACTTAACTCATTAACACCACCAGTGTTTGGATATGGAGCTGTATCCACCATCAACGCTCTCAGGCAAAGGACAAATGAGCGACAGGACAGGAGGCCGGCCAATCATATTTCAGTTGGGGCCAAGGCCCCTGCAACCACATAATAATTTATTTGCTCCATGTCTGTGAAACAGCAAAAATTAAAGCTATGTGCTAAACAAGACTGAAGTCAAGTTTGCTAAAAGCAACATGACTAACATTTTCAAACATTTCTAAAAGGAACTTACAACACTTACTGATGTGCCTGTAAAATTTCCCCATATGATAAAAAGAATATACTACTATTTCATTGAAAATGGGACATTTAACTTTCAATTTCATTTAGAGTCCGTGCCAAATTCAAGCCCTGTGGACCAACTGTGACAGCATATTATGTTGCCTGCAAGAGCTTCACATATGTATTGTCTTAAACTAAGAGTATGCTGCTTTAAAGCCAGTGTACATAAACTCTATCTCCCATAACGCATGTCAATTATTTTCCAAGCAAAAGGATAACATCCTACCATTAGGTGGAGGTGCACAGGGTTCACAAGTAACAAACAACCAGTGAAATTTGCTGTGTAAAAGCTCTATTTTGCTGAATTGTTAGCAGTTACTTTTGTGTTTATACAGTAAGAGAACATAATAAATGTTAAATGGCCTAAACTTACATAGCACCTTATCAAATCCCGTTGGATTAAGTTCAAGTTCAAGAATCTTTATTATTCCCAAGGGGCAATTTGTTGCACAGTCAGTAGACAAAAAAACAAAAACATTCATTAAGAAACACAAAAAATATCACAAATGTTCATTAAAAAATTTGACTGTTGCTGGGATACATTTATTTGGTCAACTGATACCTGCTTCCAGACTGAAGAAGCCTGAACTCAACATGAAGTGGGTAATCAGGGTCTGCCAGAATCACTGGCCTTTTTTACTGACCTCACCTTGTGACGTTGTGTGTTTAGTTACACACATATTGTTAAAGTTAATTACAACTGGCCCCTTGAGGGGCACCATAACACTCATGTGGCCCTCAATGGAAATTAATTTGACACCCCTGATTTAGAGCAACTAGAATTTCAGTGTGTATTATTATTATTGAACATTATTTAATTTACAGGTTGTACTTGAATGCATCATGAAGTCTGCAATGTCATAAAAAGCTGTGTAGAAGCACAATGAATAAATTTTTAAGCACCTGTGGCATGATCAAAAGGGTTAAAATAAAGCCAGAGACTAAAATAAATGCACATAGACTTGTACATATTTTTTTTTTTATACAGGTTCACAATGCAAACAAACCACAAAACAAGTTATTTAGACAACAAACACGAAATGCAGCTGCTGGTACTTGACACAAGTTGTTTTTCCATCCAATTTTAATTCGAATTTTGAGGGATTTTTTAAAATTTTGCAAAAAGGAAAAAAAGAAGAAATGTAAATCAGACATATGTTTCCATCAACTGGCTTGAAGCGAATCAACCAGGCTACGCAAAGTGTAATTACATCAAACGCATGTCTGCAGTAAACAGCAGGGACTACATAGCCCAGGACAATGCAGAGAAGTTATCAGGAACGTGTTGCTACTATCGAGAAAGCTATAATTATTCTGTCGTATCAACTAGTTTTGGCGTTGTTACATGCTGTCTGGAGATGTAGGAATATAAGTGCAATTCTCTTCATGTTACGGGAATAACTGAGAAGACACCGACAGCGGGAGGAGGGTCCAGCTGCAGTCATAGCTGCAGTTGCTCTGGTACCAGACAGACAGCAGGAACAGTTGATTATGTGGGGTAAATGTTCGCTATGTCAGAACTTATTCAGCAAATGTGTTTTCATCTCTCCTTTTGCACATTACCTCTTTTTCAAAAAACCCAAAAACCACCTCAAGCGAGTGTATAAACTTTTTTGCGAATTAGAGTAAGTTTTTTCAAATCAGGCCGTTTCCATTCACCTTTTCTGATACAATACTTCAAAATGCACATTAAAAAACATTGATGGAAACACAGCAACACTCTGAACCTACAGGGTGGTCTGACTTTATGCATGGTGGTTTCATAGATGTCGTCAAACCGATCGTTTTCTTTCACTAAGGTGGTAAAATAAGTCTGATGTAGAGCAAACAAAACTGTACATTAAACTTCCTAATTCACAAAATACAAAAACAAAGTTAATGTATGAGAGGAGAAAGCATAACTCAAAGCTTGATGGGAACATTATGAGTTCATCAACGGGATGAACCACATCTTCTCCAAAGTCATTGTGATGGTCCACAACAGGAACTCCAGGAGTTCCTGCCTCCACTTAAACACAGAGCAAACCAAAGAGGAAGAAAATTTCCATCATGTTGAAGCTGCCCTGAACAGTCCTCCCTGGAGTCACTTCTTCATCGTGTTGTCCTGCTTACCCAGAAACACAACACTAACAAGACGTTCAGTATCTGTCCCCCTGACCTTATTATGAGCTAGAATCTGGTTATGGTGCTGCTCAACCAGCTGAAGGTCCACCCCGAAAGGTTTTAATTTCACGGTAGCTTGCAGAGATGTGCCACTGAGCTGACCTCGTCAGATGAATAAATCCAGCAACAACACAGGGTGATGATGTAGCTCAAACAATGAAAATTGTTTGTTTTGGACACCCAGACTAAAAAAAATGAATGGAAAAACTAATACAAGATTGAAATTTTATAAATTAACAATAATGCTAAATGTTATTTTTAAAATCCCTTTTGTTTTCTGCCAGTTTAATTGCTGGAGCTGGTCTTTTTTAAAAGTAATCTTGTTCTCTGCAAAAGATCGCTTATAAAAGACCACTGTCCCAGGACAGTCTGAAGGCCTTTCTGAAGGTTGAGCACAACTTTCCTTGGTCCTGCCCACTTTGCATCACAGTAGGATTGGTTAACTTTTCTGTCAGTTAAAAAACAAAGTCATCATGCAGAGCCTTTGACACAGCTAAGCCTTTTGTTCTGACAGTGAAGTTTAAACCAATGAGGAAGCTCCTTCCAACATGTTTCTGCCTGGAGAGTTTGTTAAAAGGGTAATGTCATGTAAAATCAACTTTTTTAATTTTTGTATCATGTTATAATGTTATCCTCTAATCAAAAACATGTCCAGAGTCTTGCTGTGACTCACTAAGGAATGTTTGAGAAATCCTGTGCTGTCCTGAGGCAGCCAGGCAGGAGAATAAAAATGACCGGTTGGGTCTAGAACCGTCTTTTGGTAACATCTCCTCCTCTGGGCTGGGTCTTTAAGCCGAGCTTTCTCATCACAGAGCACACCTCCCCACCCCCCGGCCCGCCCCACAACTCCTGCAGGCTCTCTGCAGCAACAACTAGCAAACATCCTGTGAAAACCGTGTCTGCTGAGCTCCAATACTAACCCCTTCTCCCTCCAGTCCTTTTCAGTTTAAAAATACCTTTGAGGAAATGTATTTTCAGATGCCAAGTAAGCTACGCTGAGCTTCCACATCACAGTGCACCCCCCCGTGACTCCTGCAGTCTATCGGCAGCAATTATAGTAAACAAACACCTTGTCCTCTGCAGGTAAGCTGAAAAGCAACTCACGTTGTTTTGTTCACATCCTTGTTTGGTCTGTGTGTTCAGATTTGTAACTTATATTACGATCAGTACTCGTGTCTGTGAGGATGACTGAAATAATCTTACCAGCTGAAACGTCCTCTCTGTAATCCTCCGGTTCTTTAGAAAACATACTTTCCGGTCCGACGATAAGGTTCATATGTGTCCTGAGATGCAATTTTCCAAAACAGATATTGTATAATGTTGCTTCTTTTTTTTATTATAATTACAACAAAGTCAGCTACAAAACTCCAGGCTGTAAACAGAGTCCCTTACAGCAGTCATTCCCAAAGTTGGGGTCCTGACCCACAGTGGGGTCATCAAAGATTTTTTATGGGTCACCAAATTAATTTCTTAAAAATGTTCTTTTCTGTTACCATGAATTATGGATGCAGTTCATCATTTAGCCACAAAATGGAGCCTGTCACTTTTTTGACTGCAGTCACTGTGGTGATTTATTCTACCTGAAGGAGAAAAATGGACGGCTGGTTAATAAAAAAGGCAGGCACTGCAAAAGACCAAGCTACATCTCATGAAGATTACTCTAAGTATAAATACAAAAAGAAAACTGTAAGTCTAAAAAAGGTATCAACAGAAACTAATAATACTGAAAACAATACAAAGCTGATGAGAGGTGCCATAACAACGATGGATGCACAGAAATTCCCTCCACCAAACGCCTACAATCTGAGTAGAGCGGGGAACACAGAGACAAAGGACCGGAAGCAAAGAAAAAAAAATCCAGGTCAAGACCTTACAAAGACTATTTCTTAAGTTATGGGTTTGTTCATTTTTCTAACCCAAATCAAGAAGCAAAATCAATGTGTGTAATATGCCATGAAAAACTTGCAAATGAAAGTTTAAAGCCAACCAAACTAAAGAGACACCTGGAAACGTTTCACAGCCAGTTGGGTAATAAACCACTCGATTTTTTTTCAAAGAAAGGCACAGGAGATAAAATCATCTGCTGATCTTCTTCGCAGAAATGTGACATTGAATCATACCATGTGGCCACAGAGAAAAAGCCTCACACGATTGCAGAAAAATGAATCCTGCCTGCTGCAATAGACATGGTTAGTACAATCACTGATGAAAAAGACTGCAGATAAATTAAAATGCATTCCACTGAGTGACAACACGGTTTCCAGAAAGATTACTGATATTTCAAGCAACCTTGAGGAACAGCTTCTTTCAAGACTGAAGACTGCAGGGGACTTTTTAATTCAGCTGGATGAAAGCACAGATGTTGCAAACTGTGCAACTTTGTTGGTCTACGTGAAGTGTACCTGGGAAAAAGAATTTGTGGAGGACTTATGCTGCTTGACTATTCCTACTGGGACCACAGGTGAGCAAATATTTTGTGTATTGAACAACTTTGTGACTACAAAGTGTGGCCTGGATTGGAGCCACTGTAAAGGCTTATCTACTGACGGGGTTGCAAATATGATGGGCAAAAACAGCGTGATGTGAACTTCATTAAGAGCAGTTCGCTGAATTGTCGGCTTTTTGATCAGCTGTGCAGTGACATGGGGGCGGAGCACACACACCTACTGTTTCACACGGAAGTGCGCTGGCTTTCCAAAGGAAGAGTTCTGAGCGGAGTTTATGAACTGAGAAATGAAATTCATGCATTCCTCCTCGAGAAGAAGTCCCCACTTGCTGATCTGTTTACTGATGAATGGATTTTTCTGTTGTCATATCTGGCAAATATATTTTCATTGCTCAGTGAGTTGAGCTTAAAACTACAGGGAGAGCGTGATGACATTTTCCGCAACTGGAAACATGTTCTTACTTTTCAGAAGTCCCTGAAGTTGTGGCTTGCATGGCTCAAAGGACCTAAACTAAGCCACTACATGTTTCCAACTGTGTTACAGCACATAGAAGAAAAGGATGTCACTGACACATATGTAAAACATCTGACTGAACTTATTATGACACAACTTGTAGCACTTATTGTTAGTTTTGAACGTTATTATCCAAGAGAGAAATATGACACGTTGAGTAGCAAAATGTGGATTCAAAATCCCTTTGCATTTGAAAGTCCAGAATCTCTGATGGAGTTAGAACTAACTCCTAAAAAAGAAACAGAGATTTTACAGCTGATCAGTGATCCAATGCGAAAAAAAACGTGAATCCATGCAGTTGTCCTCATTTTGGATAAGCATCTCATCTGAATATCCTGCCTTAAGTAAAGCAAGTATTTTGCTTCTTATTCTTTTCACAACAACATATAAATGTGAAGTAGGATTCTCTGTTCTCACAAAAATAAAGACAAAATACCAAAATAGATTGAAGGCTGCACCAGATATGCCTGTTGCATTATCTTCTTGTACACCAGACTGGAATGCAATACTGAAAAAACAAACAGGCCCATCCTTCACCTTAGTAAAGCAAATAAACAAAACTTTGGTAAAAGAATTATTGCTTTCTACACTGATGCTTATTTGCAAAACTTTGTGTTCAAATAAAGTTTTTGATGCTTCTATGTTCTGAATGTCTTGTTCTGATGTTACCCAATGCTCAGTATTATCCAAGGTTAAATATATTCCTTTCCATTTAAGAGTGAAAACAATGGAGATGATTGTTTATTTAAATTTTTCTGAAAAAATTTGTCTAAGAAGTAAAAATTTAAGTTAAATTTTGAGATTATTTTGTAAGTGAATGAACCAATGTGATGCTATATTATCTGAGGTTAAATATATTCTTTATCGTTTAAGTGAAAACAATGGAGAGATGATTGTTTATCTACATTTTTTGAAATATTTTGTCTAAGAAGTGCATTTAAATTTAAGTTAAGATAGTAAAATGTATAAGTTTCTTTGAAAGCACAATTGTTTTATTTTTAAGAATGGTAAATAAAGCCTAATAGAAAATGAGGTCACAATGTTTTGTCTTTTTCAAAATATGAGTCACCTGGCAAAAGTTTGGAAACCACTACCGTAAAGAAGCAGCTGTGATGACGCTGAAATGGGCGGGACAGAAGCGTAAAGAGGTTCTTAAAGAGACAGAGACTAATTTCAAGGTGTTTAGGAATGAATATGATGAGAAGTCAAAATTATTTTCTATATAAACAGCATTTTAATAAAACTAAAGGTGACATAGTTACTTTATTATGGTATAAAATTTAAATGTACACCTGAAAAAAAACATAGTATTGCCCCTTTAAAACATCTGATCGGATAATAATTTTTTAATGAATTAAAAACAGTTTCTTGCTCAATTGCAAACTAACTCAAAGAGTATAAATGAAAATATATACTAAATAATAAACCAAAAATCTAACACAACATTTTTTATGTACTGATTTTTTTATAGCTTTCCCTGAAGGCTTAGAAGGCCCTGAGGGTTCCCCTGTGCATAAAACATTTAAATGATTGCTCTTTCCTGAAGGCACAGCTGTAAGCTCGGGGCTGTTGATTTGTTTGTTTTCATATTTAACAATGTCTCCCAAACTTAAAATAATTCTGATTCGCAATTGGAGCGTGTTCAGCCAATGGCTAATAATGACTAAATACCAAATGCATATTCAGTTTTCTAATGTGCCCTCTTTGTTGTGCAGTCGCATAATTTTACAACAGCTGCAATTTTTATTAAGCGCTTTAATGTTATCTCCCTGCAGAGATGCATACACTGTGATTTAGATTCCAATGAAGTACATTTTCCTTTAAAGATAATTAGGGTTAAGGGGGTAGGCGCTCTACAATTCAGCATTGATCAGCAGCCACTGCAGCAGGAACTGACTTTTGTTACAATTGGTTTTAATAAACTTAGCACAAAAAGAAAGAATTTGTGTTTGGTCCGTTCCTTTTTTTTGTCACAATTTTTCTTGGCAATAATCTTATACACTCAACAAAAATATAAACGCAACACTTTTGTTTTTGCTCCCATTTTTCATGAGATGGACTCAAAGATCT
>JARVJO010030949.1:0-10667 GCA_031762555.1 Cynodonichthys magdalenae | reverse complement strand
ACATTTCCATAGTTATGGTCTTGACTGGTCTTGAAAAAAAATCCAGAGTCCTTAATGTCCGAGACCGAGACGAGACCAAGTGCAAATGCGGTCGAGTCCGAGACAAGACCCAGACCATAAAAAAGCGGTCTTAAGACCGGTCTCAAGACCAAGACCAGTCTCGAGTACCACAACACTAACGTGCAGGGGCCATAATAAAAGTAAAATGGAATTCTAAACCTCTTTTTTGATATAATTTGTTACAATAATTTCATTATCTTCTTCATAACTGAGTTTAAAAACAGGATGATTCATATATGGACTAGTTGAATGAAATGTCTCTAAAATAGTTATGAAATCAAGTGTTGGTTTATATGGGTAAAAAGAAACAACATCTACCTCAATCAAAAATTTCTGGGGTAGAACCCCCAGACCCCCCTTCAGTGTGCCCTTCACACACATTACAATGCTTCTGATGTAATGAGTAGCAGCAAAGACAAGCCACTTATGTGGAAGAAATATGGATAAAAGCTGTAATACCACAAAGAAAAATTTGGGACTGAGAAGGTGAAGAGAAAACCAACATGTAGAGGCTGTGCCTGGTGTTAATGTTCCACAAACTGATTGTTGGGGGCTTCTGAAAGAGCCTAGAATGGTTATGTACCAGTTTTCATAGCAGCCTTGTGGAAATTTGGTGCATCATCTCATGTGATTAATACTGTCTTCTTCTTCTTTGTCTTTTGGCTGCTCCCTTTAGGGGTTGCCACAGAGGATCATCTGCCTCCATCTTACCCTATCCCCTGCCTCCTCAATGCCATAATACCACAATATGTCATACCACCCAAGCCTAAGGGAGAGTTAAATATATACATCCAGTAATTGCATCACTTTTTAAGTTAAAAGTAAGGCAACAGTATTCAGCAGCAACATGGTTTAATCTTATTCCAACTTGCCAATTGTCAGTCAGAGCAAAAGTTGCAGCAAGAACACTCTAAAGTCAACTTTACAATTTACCTCAAGTGCTTGAAAGATAGCTTTGCGATAAGAAGCCAGCTTGGTGTAAGAAGCCTGGTTGAAGAACTTGGGGAATGACGTGAGGGAGTTCAGCTTGTCTGCAGAAACCTGAAAAAAAGGATCAAAATCACAGATAAATGCACAGCCGTTTGCTGCCCCACTCCTTTTTTTTTATACATTTGTCTGTTTTTCTCCATCTCTACCTCAGAGAACTTGCCATCTCCAAACCACTGCAGCCACCTCATACCATGGCTGGCCTGTCGTTTGCCAGTGGCTCGCCAAGTCACCACGATTCCAGGCCACCAGGAGAAGCCTTTGATCTTCCCCCAAACTAACTCACCAATACCAAAACCTTTGTTGTCCTACAGACAAAGCAGGGAGAAAGAAGAAACAACCCAATTAGTTAATGCACAACATGATGTTAACATTTGGAGTCCACCTTGAATTAAATTACCTCCAAAAGTTATGATTTACTGAAAGTTTAATTAGAATCCATCCAGTGGTTCATGAGATATTTTACTGACTGAGTTAATTCTAATAGTTAATGGCAAAGTTTTAAGTCCAGGTGTTGTGAAATCTATCAATTCTTAGAGTGTACAACCCCTGGCAAAAATTATAGAATCACCATCCTCGGAGGAAGTTAATTCAGTTGTTTAATTTTGTAGAGAAAACAGATCACAAACAAAACTAAAGTCATTTCAAATGGAAACTTTCTGGCTTTAAGAAACACTAAAATAAATCAAGAAAAAAAAAGTGGCTGTCAGTAACAGTTACATTTTTAGCCAAGCAAAAGGAAAAAAATATGGAATCACTCAATACTGAGGAAAGATGATGGAATCATGACAAACAAACAAAAGAAGACTCCAACACATCACTAGTATTTTGTTGCACCAACTCTGGCTTTTCTAACAGCTTCAGTCTCTGAGGACTTAATGAGTGACAAACACTCTTCATCAATCTGTGAGGATCTGTCTTGTGTGTGTGCTTATGTTGTTGTGTCACTTTCTAATCTTCCGTGTCATTTCTCACCTCTGCCCTCAGTTCTCCAGTCTTTTCCAGTCTAGTCTCTCACACCTGTTGTCACTTATAATCACCACAACTGTTTCCACTTTCCACTCAGCCCCGTTTGTATATATTCTGCTCATTTTCTCTCCACCTTCGTCCGATCATTGCTCGTGCTTTGTCCTGGTTTCCCCTCGTGTCCTTCTGGTTTTGTATTTTTGCTGCCGTCATGCCAGCTTTTTATTTAAATAAACAGTTTTTGTTCTGAGCCTCCTGCCTGCCTGCTTATGGGTCCTTCCTCAGCCTCCTGTCGTGATAAATGTGGCTCCAACTTTCTCTGATTGTTGTTTCCAGATCAGCTTTGCAGGTTGGAGTCTTGTCTTGGACCCTTTTCTTCAACTTCCAAAGATTTTCAATTGGACTGAGATCCAGATTATTTACAGAACATGACACTGACCTTATGCGTCTTTTTTCAAAGAATGTTTTCAGTTTTTGCTCTATGGCAGGATGCATTATCATCTTGAAAAAGGATTTCATCATCTCCAAACATCCTTTCAATGGATGGGATAAGAAAAGTGTCCAAAATATCAAGGTAAACTTGTGCATTTATTGAAGATGTAATGACATCATCTCTCCAGTGCCTTTACCTGACATGCACCCCCATATCATCAGTGACATGTTCTCTTCAGACAGTCATCTTTATAAATCTTATTGGAACGGCACCAAACAAAAGTTCCAGCATCATCACCTTCCCCAATGCAGATTCAGATTCATCACTGAATATGACTTTCATCCAGTCATCCACAGTCCATGTTTGTTTGTCCTCAGCCCATTGTAACCTTGTTTTTTCTGTTTAGTTGTTAATGATGGATTTTCTTTAGCTTTTCTGTTGTAAATCCCATTTCCTTTAGGTGGTTTCTTACAGTTCGGTCACAGATGTTGGCTCCAGTTTCCTCCCATTCGTTCCTCATTTGTTTTTTTGTACATTTTCTGTTTTGGAGACATATTGTTTTAAGTTTTCTGTCTTGATGCTTTGATGTCTTCCTTGGTCTACCAGTATGTTTGCCTTTAACAACCTTCATGTTGTTTGTATTTGGTCCAGATTTTAGACACGGCTGACTGAACAACCAACATCTTTGCAACATTCCGTGATGATTTACCCTCTTTAAGAGTTTAATAATCCTCTCCTTTGTTTCAATTGACATCTCTGGTATTAAAGCCATGATTCATGTCAGTCCACTTGGTGCAACATCTCTCCAAGGTGTGATCACTTCTTTTTAGATGCAGACTAACGAGCAGATCTAATTTGATGCAGGTGTTAGTTTTGGAAATGAAAATTTACAGAGTGATTCCATATATTTTTCCTCAGGAACAATTTTAGTGTTTGCTAAAGTTGATTAAATGTGGCAGCAGTCAGCAATGCTTTGAGTCAACCTGTATAGTGGTTCTTAAATAGTTTGGCTCATAACAGTCAAATGGATACAAAGTCAAAAAATGACTGCCCTTTCACCTTCTGTGACAGGGACAACTACCACAGAAAGACAAAAAAAGCACAGCGGTCTAGACAAAAGCCCGTCTTAGATGTGTTCGTGCAGAAGTAAACAAAGTCATGCAGATGTGTCTCTCCAATCACATGCAGTGTGTATGTTTCACAAACCGATGGTCCTCATGACATGAATAAAACTATAGAAAACAGAGCAAACACAGCCAGTCTGTGTGTCCTCGCATGGCCACCTGTACTAACACAAGGCCAGGTGGAGAGGCTCCTTTAAACATGTTACTATCTTCTTTTTACTGCCACCAAACAATCCACTTCCCTTTTTGAAAAGCTTCTTTCTGTATGGCATTGACACAGCTAACTGATGTCTTCTTCTAAAGTAGTAGCTTCAGGAAAACATATTTCAAGTTATTGTGATTACTGTGATGACATCAAATTTAATTATTTTACATGTAAATACTTTAATATTTAAGTCTTCTAATATTAGCAGAGTTTACTTAAATATACAACATAAAATGCATAATGTATGTTACTGACAGCATAAATAGTAGAAAAACTGAAATAAATTTCAAAAAGTTGCAAAAGATTATTCATTAAATGCAACAATAAAGTTGCTCCATCATTTTGGAAAGTGGGGCGCAAACTTGTGTTGTTTTTCGGACAAATGAGATGGAGAAGCTGAGAGAAAGTAACTTATTTTTAATTAAGACTGTGTAATTCTATAAAACATTATTTTTCTAATAATCAACACAAAGAAGGAATCAATGTGTCACTGACAGCATAACTTAATGAAAATTGAGAGTTTTTTGTGACAACGATAAAAAGGAGTGTTAAATTTATGCACAGGCATAAGTGGGAGAACATACACTCACCAGCCACTTTACACCTCCCCAGTACCAGGTTGGACCCCATTTTGCCCTCAGAACTGCTTTAATCCTTCATGGCATGGATTCAACAAGGTACTGGAAACATTCCTCAGAGAGTTTGGTCCATATTGACATGATAGCATCACACAGGTGCAGCAGATTTGTTAGCTGCACATCCATAATGTGAATCTCCCGTTCCACCACATCCCAAAGGTTCTATTGGATTGAGATCTGGTGACTGTGGAGGCCAGTCCAGTCCAGTGAACTCGTTGTGTTCAAGAAACCAGTCTGAGATGATTCTTTATGACATGAAGCGTTATCCTGCTGGAAGTAGCATCAGAAGATCAGCAACAATACTCAGGTAGGCTGTGGTGTTGACACGATCCTCAGTTGGTACTAATGGGCCTAAAGTGTGTCAGGAAAATATCCCCCACACCACTGCACCACCAGCCTGAACCGTTGATACAAGGCAGGATGGATCCATGCTTATATGTTGTTGATGCCAAATTCTGACCATCTGAATGTCGCAGCAGAAATCCAGACTCATCAGACCAGGCAACGTTTTTCCAATCTTCTATTGTCCAGTTTTGGTGAGCCTGTGTGAATTGTAGCCTCAGTTTCCTGTTCTTAGCTGACAGGAGTGGCACTCGGTGTGGTCTTCTGCTGCTGTAGCCCATCCACCTCAAGGTTTGACGTGTTGTGTGTTCAGAGAGGCTCTTCTGCATCCCTCGGTTATACTGACTGGTTATTTGAGTTACTGTTGCCGTTCTATCAGGTCTGGTTATTCTCCTCTGACCTCTGGCATCAACAAGGTATTTGCACCCACAGAACTGCTGCTCACTGGATATTTTCTCTTTTTCTGACCATTCTCTGTAAACCCTAGAAATGGTTGTGGGTGAAAATCCCAGTACAGCATTCAGCACAGGCCTCAGTGTAAGGCTTTGAGCTAAAACCCAAACAAAAGCAGCCCAGTCTGTCCAGGCTGGATCTAAGCAGAGACTTCAAAACTAAACTTCTAAACTACTACTAATAATAAATTAACCTTATAATGTACATCTCTTCCTGGTTACACACCTGGAGGTGTTACCTTTTTACATCAGACGTAGAAGGTAACTCATTTTTGTTTAGGCTACAGAAAGAACACAGGATAACACACACCATCTCTCATTCTGTTTTAGATTTACGGCTGCAATGATCAGAAAGTGTAAAATACAATACATCATTCAGCATCATCATGCATCTAACATTCAGTTGATCAATTGCAAAATTTCCTTCAAAGCTTTACCCTTTTGAAAATTTTCTGGAGGTGCCCTTGTTTATTTTAACTATCAGTTAAAAAGAAGTTAACCTGGAGCAGCTGATAAAGGTTTTTATGTTTATTAATTCATCATTTTCTCTTGGCAGAATTAATATTAATATTGAGTTTCAAATCTTATCTTTTGTCTTCAGAGCTGCAGTAGGCATAGTGTTTTGTAAGAATTTATCTCAAGAGGTATTTTGGTAACAGACACGTGAACATCGCCCACCTTTGTCTTTCTGCAGTGGACAATGATAAATTATTTAGAAAGTACCAGAACAGAGCTTTTACATCTCTACATTAAACAAAGTGTTACGGTCTTTAAAATGTGCTCAAGGCATCCAGCCTCTTCATCAGTCACATTCTACTCACACTGTACTCTGGTTGGGTTTCAGAGCTGGACATGGTGCTGCTGCTCTGAGCGGAGTCTTTGGAGTCCTGTTCCATCAGATCCAGACATGGGGTCTCTGGGGCCTCACAGGGCACAGCTGCAGCTCCCTGAGGACCACTGGCATACTGACAGCAGACAGAAGAAAGCCTTAAAGGATGTTTTTGAAAGTATGTTAACAAAATCAGTTAGGTCTCAGGGGTGCCCTCCACACCAAAACCAGATCTGATCTTATCTTCCTGAGACCCAAGCTTCTGCTTGGTGTGCATTTCTAACCTCCTCTAGCTATCTGGGATTAATATAATTTTATGAACATGAAAACAAACATTGTCTCTGAGCAATAAGAAGTTAACATAAAACTTTATAAATACATCTTGTCCCCCCTGAATAAAGACAACTGATATAAAACCAATGTCCTTAACATGAGGATGAAGGATCTCAGAAGTCTGTATTTTTTAAGAATATACATTTAGGAGGACAAACTTTAATAAGTCGAGTTGTGACAGAGCTTTTTTAAATACAAGATATAAACTGTAAATAAAATCTAAACTAGACCTGAGTCTACCAGAAGGTGATTACCTAACTCCTGTCAAATAATAGAAAAGATAACATACAGTAAATCTTCTGAAACTGTTTTGGTTTTTGGTTTTGATGGCATCTCTTGATTTTCAGTGGCCTCTCCATGGAGGTGCATTCTGGCTGATTTAGTCATAGGAGCTGTGAAAAGAAAGCTGATGTATGTTGAAATCCCAGGCAAGTTTCAGTCAGCTTCGTCTGAGCTACTGTTTCACTTTCTTCTGATCACGCAGATAACACAGCCCTCAGGTGCTGCAGAGTTTAACAAGCCAGGTTAGGTTTTCAAAAGTCACCTGGTCTGAAACATTGAAATACTTCAAACTGACTGACAGAAGAATTGTTTGTACAGAGAGGTTTCATAGGCCTCCAGCAGCAGGGGGTGGGGGGCAGGAAAAACAAAACCAAGGCAAGTTTTTAAAAGCTGCTAAATGGCTCTGTAGGATTAGACAGCTTGCCTGTTTGATACTTTCTTCAGTGAATAAATGTTAGAGGAAACCTTTAGACCAGAATCTGGACCCACGTTCGATAAATGGTGTGTCAAGAGTTGTTCCCTCATCGAGATTTAGTTAACCACTAGTTTTCTTCTGTTTAATACTGTTTCTGTTGCTTTAGGCAACAGTATTTTAAGTAAAATGCTAAAAGTAGCATCCTAATTTCTCTTTGTCAGTTGAAACAAGGAAACACATCTTATTGGATGAAAATCTCCTATCCTGAAGGAAAACAGATCTTGACACAAACCTGTGTTAAAGTGCTACTTTATTTGACTTCTGTCTGTTATAAACACATTTAATTATGCAGATGATAACAGCTAAATTAATACAATTTAAACCAGACAAATTAATATAGAAAACATATAATTAATAAAGACACATTTTACACTGCCTGGTTATGTCCACCTGGATGTAACTAAGGTCTATGATGTGGGGTTGCTGAAGGTGGTCAGGTCTTGGTTCAGCTACAGTTTGTGCTCAAAGAACGAGGTCAGCTGACTACCTGAATATACTGAATGACCAGGTTATTCCATCCTCACCATGCTCTACAGAGGAACCAGACTAAGCATTCTTAGCAGCTGCATCACTGCCTGGTATGGATTCTGCACTGCTTCAGACCATAGGACCTTACAGCGGGTAGTGAGACCAGCGGAAAGGATCATCGGGGCCTCTCTACCTTTTGTCAAGATCATTGTCAACACACACTGCATCCACAAAGCAACCACATTGTGGATGACCAAACCCACCCCTCTCACACACTCTTTTCCCTACAGCCTTCTGAAAAAGAGCTTTGAAACATTTGTGCTTCCACTACTAGAATGGCAAACAGTTTCTTCCCCCTGGCCATCAGACTAATAAAAAATAATTGACACATATCACTGCATATTGCACAATAATGCATGAATCTGAACAATATTCAGTCACTTTGATAAATCACACAAAATGTTTATTTTTTTCCCAATGTTGTTGCTGTTGCTGTATTTTAACTTTAGACTAGTTTAATTCCAGTTTTAATCTGAGCATTAGTTTACCTCAGTTTAGTTTATGTTTAGCTGAATGTTATATGTTATATCACGTTCTGTCCTGTCCATTAGCACCATGCTAATGAAGATCAGCATTTTGTTTCACTGTGTCCTATGTATTTAGTGAAATGACAATAAATCTGACTTGAACTCTTTATTTATGTTTTATTTTGTGATAAACTGTAAAGACCAAGGTTGGCTGTTAAAAATATCTCAACATAGTCTCAAATAAAATTGCTGACTAAGATTTTTGTAAAAAAAAGATTTTTTTTAAATTAATCTGTTAAGCAAATGATAGGTTAAAAAAAGCCTTACAGTGAAGTTAAGACCAAGATAAATTGAATACATTTTTCATTACTTTGTAGAATTTCTAATGTTAAAAAGGACGAAAAACAAAACAAAAAAACAGTAACGTCAATGTTAATCTGCCCTCTTTTCTGACTTGTTTGAAACTGTCAAGTTCAAACTCAGGAGACGACCTAAATGCAGATGGTTAGAAATCAAAAATGTTTATTAATCAAAGTAATCTTATTTATTCCATCCATCCATCCATCCATCCATCCATCCATTTTCCTCTGTATCTTGTGCTGCTTTATCAGCATTAAAAGAAAATCAGTAATAATGAAGATTAGAAATAGCTCAGTAATGGTAAATTAAATCAGATGTCTAATTCATAAAGCCACTAAGATAACCTGCAGAGGTGGATACAGGCTGAATGTTTCTGTGTGACTGAAGGAGCCTCTTAAACCACAGCATTTTAGTCCAAAACTAGTCTTTGTCACACCAACAAACATATACTTTCACTTTCTCCTGAAATATCTGGTGAAATAATTTTTATCCAGAGTGAGTCTTCTGTGATTAAAGATGTAGATTTTACCTATTTTAAACCTACAGAGTGTGAAAACTTACTCAGAAGAAAGAAAAACACGTTTGAAGGTAAATTGTGAAATTTTCAGCCTGTTTCAGACGTCAGAAAGACTAGATTTAGACAATTCTCAGATCTCAAGAGGTTAATATAATTTAACACAAAGACCCAACATAAACACAGTCCTGCACACTGTGCATGTACCTGCTGCTTGTTTACTGGTTCCTGCTCCACTGTCTTGCTCCTCATCATCTTTCTTATTCTCCTCCTCTTCATCTCCTCCTCCTCACCTGTCCCTTCCTCCTCCTCTTCACTTCTGGCATCAAATCCATGACTCTGACCTTTTCAGCTGCTAATGAAGCTTCTGCATAAATTCAGGCTGGAAGACTCCTACCTCACCTGCTCCATCCTATCGCTGCACCTCATGCCCAGCTGCAGTCAATCAGCTTCAGATCCCTGCCGTACCAATCATCTCGCCGAGACCCAGGTTAAAAGGCCGACATCCAAGTATCACCTGCTCCTTAGACGAGTTCGACCCACCTCCACCTTCAATCTCCAGCTCCTCTCAGCCGCCTCCACTCTCTGGCCTCCACACCACCACCAGTGTCCGGGCCCGGGGGGGGAAGACAATAATCCTAATCTCAAGCTGATGCTAGCTCACAGCAGTGTGCAGCACCTATGTCTTCTGCCAGGACCTGAGTGCCAAAGAACTTTCTCTCGTCAATAAAACTGTTTAACTGCTATATTTCTGTGTGTGAGTCTTTCCAGGTTCAAATAACAAAAACAGCAACGATACATTTTATCTAACGAAGAATATACAGCGAAAAATTCACTACAAACAGACCTACAGCATAAGGAAAGTTCTACACAGAGTGATCAGACTCACTGCAATATAATTTTCTTGAGTAAAAATATCTATATTAATGTAGAAACAGAACAAAGATTATTTCCTGAAATATGTTTTAATTAAATGTATCTTTTTCTGGTCAGTCAGGAAGGACTGATTTTAATTTTAGTTGATAAAACAGAATAAATATTTCTGCACAAATAGTGAAACATTTCTGATAGGCTGAGTTTAATGTTCTGTGAGCCCTGAACACAATGAGAAACACAGATCTGAATGATAGAACATGTAGACAGTGTTTGCTAACCTGTACTCCTGCAGCTTGGTGTCTCTGGTCTGTCTGACTTTGGTCCCTCCATCCAGGAGAACTTATGTTGATTTGGCTGCACATTGCTCTAACCTTTTCTTTTTTCCCTGTTAGCTTTTCTTCTCCACTCATTTCTTTATCGTTACTTTTAGACAGGTTTGTTCATTTTACCCGCTCTCCTTTCACCATCTTTTTCAAGTTTGTGTGTTTGTGATGTTTTTTTGACATAAAATAACCCATGTTAACATAATCAAGCAACATTTTTTTAAAATATTTTTTTTGCTTAGTTATTTTTTGTTTACTTTGCCATATGGCAACACTGTACTATAGTGGAAAATATTGAATACAAGAGAGTTTTAATTATTATTGTAAAAACCTTTATTTAACAGCTCAGATTATAGTCTAAACAGTCCCTAGTAGAATTAACAGTTAACAATGCAATTTATTTGAAAGTTTAAAACAATTTAAGAGATATTTTTCAACATTTCATTGGAATTTTTTGTTTGAATAATTATTTT